>FXXK01000039.1:15964-80398 GCA_900184695.1 Betula pendula | reverse complement strand
TTGGGAGATTGGTCAATTACACACGAACATTTTGGAGGTTGCAATTATGCAAAATTACGACAAAACTGACAAGAAGAAAAAGAAAAGTAAAAGGTGGTGGAGCCGGGGGGAATGTTGTGGATTTTTTTTATTTTTTCTACGCCAGAAAGGGGAAGGGAACAAAACACGGCCTAGAAACAAGAGTTCAAAACAGAAAAAACAGGGGAGCTACAAGGAACAAAACCAATAAGCCTGATAATTGGTTCAATCCTCCAATCCGAGATTGTTGAAGACCAATTAATAGCCATAATTTTAATAAGAGGCCTGGGCCCAACTGAGGAGGCTAAATCAATGGCTAATAAAGCTGCCTTGGCTCACCTTCATTTACATCTTTAGAGTTTATCTTGGAGGTGCATGCTGCTAATGGAGGAGGAGGATTCCAATGATTTCCAGATGAGATTTAACCGTTAGTTTAATCTGCTTGAGCAAAGTACCTATATCCAAACTATGAGAATCATGCACTATTTTATTTATTTTATTTTTATAAGTAAGCACTATTTTATTTCTGTTCAGCCATAACAAGTCCATGACAATGGAAGCATACACTTGAAAATTCCAGATTTCAAAGCATGTTGTGGCATCGATCTACATATTTGAGACTGATTTGCTTCTGATAAAAATTTACTCCTTTTATGGCTAAACTAAGCTTGCCATATTGGCAAGACATCTCTTAGCATATCTGCCATTTTGTGGGAATTGGGATCCCTATTACGTGGTTTGAATGTTTGTGAAATTCGGAGAGGGAGTATATAATCCATCGATTTATGTCAAAGCAACTATTAAATTACTCACAAGGACCTATTAGACTATTGAATTCAACCCAAACCCTGGTGACGTTGGTAGAGTATATATGTGCGAATATAAATGGTTAAGTACTACGAGTATATATCTACTTGTACCCAATATATGTAATACTAAACTTATTTACCACCAATTTTAAAGCCAATAATAATTGATTATACTCATAATTTTGTTTTGAAAAAAAGTACTCATTACAATTTTGGTGTGGGTCCAACCACATGTTCAAATTATGATTTTAAAATCATTTTTAGAGGGACTTCTAAAATTACTCGGTGTGACAGTACTATTCATTGGATAATTGTTATAAAAGTGAGTAAGTGCCGATATATAATACAACTACGTATCTCCAAATCATCAAGTTCAAACTTTTATATAAGTTAAGTTAATGTATTATTGCAACGTGTTATATTAAAAATTTTCAGAAAGAGTACGTATATTAATTAAGCATAAGATAGGGGTGTTAGTCATTAATTTGTTTAGATGGTTTCAATGGTTTGGTTGTGAATATTGGACATTATGAGTTGTAAGCATCAGATAGGTGGTGAAAATTAAAGCTTCTATTGGGAAGGCAGTGATGGTTGTGATCGAGCATTGGATTAAAGTACTCCTCGTGGTGGTGAAAGGCTTCAGTTCCGAAGGGATCATCAGTGATACTTGTAAGCATTAATTGGATATGGGATTGAGCTCTTTGTGAGCATTGGCTTATACAATAAATTGAGCTTTTGGTGGTGGTAAAAGGCCATGGACTCTTGATCCTTTTGATAAAGCAATATCCATTGGAAGGAAGTAATGGTTGTGATCATTACTATTACAGGACTTCGACTCTTGATGTTTTGAAAAGCTTGCTTTCATTCAAGGAAAGCATAACACTATTTTCTTTTTTGTAATTGGAAAAGCCAGGTGAGCGAGACTAGCTGTGATTATTTTACTTGGGTGTGATTATATATAATAATACTTATCAGCTAGGAGCTGCACAGGAGGTTAGGGGCTTAAAATAATGAAAACTGCGCTCCCTCATATCCAATTAAATCATAGTATGACCTAGCCCTTATTAGGGCATGACTCAAATCCGCTAATACTAATTATGCTTGTGTGAAGATTCTCATTGTAAGATTCGAATGTCCTAATTCGTATCCAATCACTTATTAAGAATTATCTTGAGATCACTCAACCATCACCGAAACTATTATTTTTAACTAGTTAAATCACATACACACATATAATATTTTATATATATATATATATATATAATGCTCATGAAAAGACTCAATGATTGATACAACATAATAAAATTAGAATTCACAAAATATTTCAATAATGTTCTGATCTCACGGTGTTGCACGTGACATTTAATAGAGAGTTCTAAAAACTTCTCTCAATTAAGTCCCACATTAAAAACAGTCGTTACAAAAATAAGTTAATATAATATGGCAAGATCCTAGAGCTATATAGCATGCACAAATACTTTGTTCCTTAACCGTTACTCAATTAGAGTCGTAGAAGGTTATAAGAATTAAGTAACCTAATTAATTTACTTAAAACTCAATTAGCTAGCCAATGCAAGACGGAACTACACTAGTTTTCAAATTTTGCCTTAAAATTTTTTGATTAAGTAAGTTAAATATATATATTTTTAAAATTAAAAATTAAGTTTGACGTTTGATTCATATTTTGACCCTCCAATTTTCATCTGGATTCCTTCCTCAACCAAAAGCTTTTTTATTACTATTAACTACTCCTATTACACTATTAACTCCTTATGCAATGGGAGTACGTACTATAACGCACGACTGAGTCGCAAAATAATTTTTTTAAAAAAAAAAAAAAAAAAACGAAGGATTAATTTGATGTCTTATATGAGTTGGACATCGATGTCATATATTTCATACAAAAAAATGAAATTAAGAGACGCATGCTCTCTCTTTTTTATAGCAAGCTAGACACGCATTTTATTGTAGACTTTTAATCCTTTTTTCTTTGACTTTTTCTTTTTTCATCAACTAATAGGAGTAGGCCATCAGATGCTAAAACAGTCAATCACATCCACCAAATCTGCTAACGTGGCATGCTGCGTACATGCGTAGTTCTGCATTCTTAGCTCTGATTGGCAGAAGAACATTACAGTAGTTGATGAGAGTAATTCATGCAGTCGTATCGTGTCCCAAACATATTTCCAAAAACCAAAAGGATTTGAAGGCATACTTCTTCAATTATTTTGATCGAATATATATATATTATATATATATATATATTTATATATACAATATATATATATATATATATATATAGGAATCGGAGATTACTTACATTCGAGTAGGAATCCGAATATCCTTAATTTATAAAAAGGATGACGTGTTATAATCATAATACTATATAAATTAACTTGAAAACTCAAAAGTCCACCTGCTTTTCTTCACGTAACAGAAAACCTATCCCACTTTGGTCATACAAAAGAGAAATCTTTACAACTCTTGTGCTTTTTATTCACATACTCTTTCGCTGCGCTAAAAGGAAAAAGAAAAAAAAAAGTTCGTCGATCATCCCAGAAAAGCCAGAGAGAGAGAGAAGGATCAGATGGAAGAAGGGTGTAAAAAAGGGTTTGTGAGGGCGGACATGATAGACGTAAAGAGGTTGGACCATCAGCTTGAGAAGCATCTAAACCGAGTATGGGCGATGGAGAACGATGAAAAGGAAAAGAAAGTGAGAGTCACCGCCAAAGAGGACTGGGAAATCGATCCCGATAAGCTTGTCGTAAAAGAAGCGATTGCACGCGGTGCGTTTGGTACGGTCCACAGAGGGCTCTACGATGGCCAAGACATTGCTGGTTAGAATTTCTTAATTATCTTTCTTGCATGCATGCGTATGCGTTCATTTCACGAGATTAATTAAGACTACTTTTTCGACGTACAGGGAGTTATTAGTTGTTTATTTTTATTTCAGTTTTAAATCAAACAATTAACGTAGTATTTAGATGTATTGAGATTTCGCTATATATGACAAATAAATTATAATCCTCAGTTAAAGTGCTGGACTGGGGAGAAGAGGGAAAAATAACAGAAGCTATTTCGACTGCTTTTAGACAGGAGGTTTCTGTTTGGCATAAGCTTCACCATCCTAATGTTGTTAAGGTAATTATCTCCTATCAATTTACAATCTTTTTATGTCTTTCTTCTTCGTCGTCTATTTTATTTATTTTTTCGTTAAATGCTGATTAGGTTTAATAGATAAACTCTTTTCTTAATTTGCGACATTTTCGGTTTAGTTGATTGTCACGTGTGATATGGAGATATACCTTTCTCAGCATTTCGTGTCTTTTTTTTTTCCCTGAGGAAAGAGGGTAAGGGACATGAGCAACATTACACAACAAAAAAAAAAAGGAAGAATTACAAGGAGCATCTCAGTGTCTCGTTCATTTATGTTATATTATGAGAAAAAAGAATGGATATTTTGGTTTTATGAGAAAATACACTAATCCCCATGAGCTGATAGGTTATTTATAGATAGCTCTCAAACTACCATTTCTTTTCAATTAGCATCTTCCGTTAGTTTTTTTTTTAAAAAAAAAAAAAAAAAAAAAAATTGTTGTATTTTTTAAAATTCTTTTAACTCTTAGAGTCGAGGTATTTTAGAAATTTCAAATAAAAAATTTAGACGTGGCATTTTCTATTCATTTTAAGGCCAAACGCTAGTGGAAGATGCCAATTCTGCAAAAATATGGTCGTGGGAATTAAGAGGTTAAATGTCGCAAATGATAATTTTTAAGTAAGTGCAAGTGCGGTGTCCGTTCGAGCCGGCTAAGTGTATTTCTCCTTGTTTTTCTTTTTCTTCATCGTCATTCGTCATCAATAAGTCCTTTTTTTAATAAATATATATCCACCATTATTGCTTATAATTATCAACCATGAATTTTCTTGATTTGGACAACTCCATGCATGAACAATGTCGGATCATCCTATATTTAGGTTGTTTAATTTCCATGGACAAGAGTGATAATTACTTAGCCTCTAAATTCCTCTATATCATCAAGATTGTTCGTGTCCTGACATTCTAGCTGATCAATTTCATTTTTTCTTTGTTTTTATTCCTCTGATCATCAGTTCATAGGAGCTACAATGGATTCATCAGCCTTAAAAATCAACACTCGTAGCAAGCCAATCGGCATGCCAAAGAATGCTGCTTGTGTTCTTATCGAGTATCTTCCTCGGGGTACTCTGAAATCTTACCTTATAAAGAACCGGGGAAGGAAGCTGTCTTTCAAAGTTGTCGTACGACTCGCACTAGATCTTGCAAGAGGGTCCGAATATTCCTTTCCCAAATCCATTTTTTTCTTTTATTCGATCTTCCAATTTACTTAATTAGGAAACTAATCATCTACCTTCTTCTAATTCGTTGCAGGTTGGATTACCTTCACTCCAGGAAGATTGTTCACAGAGACGTTAAGACAGAAAACATACTTCTTGACAAGAGTCTTACTCTAAAGATTACAGATTTTGGAGTCGCTCGTCTTCAAGCTTTAAATCCTCATGAGATGACAGGCAGTACAGGGACCCCTGGCTACATGGCCCCTGAGGTATTGTAGTTCTTCTACTTATTTGACTGTATTTTGAATCTATATTGCGATACAGTGAAAAGTAAAAAGAAAAGGGAGAGAAAACAGAACACAGAATTTACATGATTTGGCCACTCAAGAGCAAGCGGCTAATTCCATATGTCTAAAAAGAATAGGGTTACAACACATATATTCAGTTTTCAATTAAACTCATTCCGCCCGCCCATGTGGCCTTTATACTATAGACAGAGGCGGAACTAGAATTTTAGGTTTGGGGTGGGCAAAACTTAAATCTTGGAGGTCAAAAATAAATATTGTTAATAGATACTGCTGTCTTCCTTGACTTGTTTTTCCCAATTAAATTTGTGAATATGCATGGTGCAGGTCCTTGAAAATGAACCATACGACAGAAAATGTGACGTGTACAGTTTTGGAATTTGCTTGTGGGAGATATATTGCTGTGATATACCATATCCTTACCTCAGATTCTCAGATTTGACTTCGTCTGTTGTTTATCAGGTTACATATATAACTTTCTTCTACCTGCCTCTCACACACACTTAATTCGATCTGCACATCAAAATATATATATAAAGGCTGACGAAAATTCTTATTCTAATTAAACTTGAAAGTGCAGAATATGAGGCCAGAGATACCCAAGTGTTGCCCAAGCTCTCTGGCAGAAGTTATAATGCAGTGCTGGGATCCGGACCCCGATAAAAGACCAGAGATGAAAGAGGTGGTAACCATGTTGGAAGCCATTGACACTTCAAAGGGCAGAGGGATGACTCCTTTGCATGAACCGCAGGGTTCTTTCTTCTGCTGCCTGTGAGGGCGTTCAATTTGCACTCAGATAAGTTCAGGGAACAGAGAAGCTCAGGAATTAACAATAAACCTATGCTAGTTCTAGAGGCACTACAAAGGCAATGGAGATGTTCCCGGAGGAGGCTTCCAATAATCTTTTGCTCTACTTTTTGTATTGAATATTGGATATATAAATTAATTACAAACAATTCTCAGAAAACTTATGTTAATTAACACAAGGCCCCCACATTGATCATTCTGTATGGATATAATTCTTTGGTTTGTAAAAGATTGTTCTTGTTTATTTTGTTTTTCATCTTTTCGGTGGTGGCTGTAATTAAAAACACATTATTTGTAAAGCAAATAGAATAAATTGCAGTGAATAGTATGATTTTAATAGCAATCACTTTACCAGGAGCCCCACTTGTTTCCACGCTGAACGGCAGAAGTAGAAAAAAGACGGATTTAGAATTTCTTATATGAGGGCAAAGCATTAATGTGAAATATATAAAATTTAATATTAAATTAATATGTAAAAAATAAGGGTTAAATACAAAATTGGTCCATGTGCTTTTGATATGTATAAAATCAGTCCTTAGGTTTTCAAAAGTGATAAAATTAGTCCTCATGCTTTTTAACAATGTAAAATCACGTCATGGTTGTAAGGGAAGAATGGCGATGTAGAGTCAACGACGCTAGGTTAGGCGTAGAAGAAAATTCTCAATTTATTCTCAATTTCACGATGATTTAAGTGCGATTTTGTTTCTAGTGATGTGATGGGGCTAACATGTGCAGCCAGAAGACTAGATGAAAAACTGATTTGATAATATTTGATGATTAACGAGCAATAATTATGTGAATATGATATATATAACACAACATGATTGGACCAATTGACTTTTCTTTTACAAGTTGCAAATGGCTCACTAACAAAAATTGATAGAATTATTGATTTTTTTTTTTAATTGAATGAGAAAAAAGGGCTACAGGTAGATAATTATTGATTTTAAACCGTCATAAAGTACAAGGACTAATTTATCACTTTTGAAAACCGCCTGGAATCACTTTTGTATTTAACCCGCCAACTGTTTGGGCTACATGAAGATGGCTTTTTGCCAAATTGTCACACTTTCTACGGTTAGATATATCTGATGCTACAAGACAAGAGACCAGAGGAACTAACGACTGGCAGACATCATCTGTGCATACAAGTTTTGCTTCCATAAAGCACATATACCACCTCTGTTCATGTTTCTGCCTTCATATACATTTCACAAAAGCAGTACCTGGGAAGTCCAAGTGAACTAAAACAACTCACAGAACCTACCAAAAAGAAAACAAAATTTTGGCAAGCAGCAAATTGTGGACATCGCCCCGAAGTACCACCATAACTTGTACGCGCCACTATTCTGTTCCTCTATACATCTGGTGAAGCAATTTAAATGGGCTTTTAAACCCACAAACTGGTCAGTACTTGATGACAAAAATGTACTTCAATAACTCCGACAAATTGGGTACACCTCTTCTTGCAATGAAATTTGGACCAAATTTGCAGGCTATACAAAACTAATTGAAAAAGAATCTTTACAAAGCAGATCCGCCATTGGCATGCTGAACTAATGCAGGTCAGGATCAAAGTACTTGCATCCAACATGTGAGCTATACATAGGTGACACGTCCATTGAATGATAAACTGGTCGCATCCTCAACCAAATTCAGTCAGAGACTCAGAATCCTTCTGGTCGATAGTAGACAAAGGAGAAGATTCTGAGATATGGTCAACCTCACATGCTTTTTGAAATTCTTTTACGAGTATCTTCCGGATTTTTGCCCTCAAACCAGAGGCCTCCTCCGGTTTGAACCACTGCTTGCCAAACTGAGAATGAAAATATATAAACGAAGAAAACCATTTCATGAAATTAACCATAAGAAGAAAGAAATTTAGCATTCATTTTCCTAAATAAACAAACTGTACCATTGCTAAATCTTTCTTTTTCAGCCTTTCAGGGGCCTCTTCAATGAAGCGCTCCATGAAGAATAGAACAAAGAGACCACAATCAGAGTCATTCTTTTGTTGAGGAACCTGGTGGAAAATAAGATCAGAACACAACAGAAGAGGTAAGGTTCTAATAATTCAGAAATAAGTGCCCATGGTTTCACAATAAAAACATAGCAAAGACAGACGCCCTCAGCACCTAAAGAAAGTCGAAGTCAGGAGAAAGAATTCCCTCAGTTTTTCATTCAGTATAGGGCTTATGATCCTCAAATTCAACCTTCCCACTGGGCACACCTTCCATGCAAGTTTGTTTCAAGATAGATGTAAAGTTGAACCTGAAAATGATAATTGACTAGCATTCTAATTAGTTTTTTCCTCCAATTCTCATGATCTAACATCATACTTCTCGAGAACATGTTGGCATCTACTACTTATGAGGTCCCTAAGCACCAATCAATTTGACTAAGAGCACATAGGTCCCTAAGCATCAAGCTTAAACCCCACTAACAAAGTTTCACGCTGAGAAGTATAACCTTCAAATGTGAGCAAGACTTACTAGTCAATATCTATATGATTACATCCCTTTCAAGGATATACTCATTAGTGAAAGCAGGGGTTTGTTTTATTAATTATGAAACAGTGTCTATTTCACAAGGTTCCTAAACATCACATTAACACCCTACCAAACAAAACTCCACTGGAACATGTATTTCCCTCAAAAATGTTATAGAAATCGATCTGTCAAAGTAGACAAGTTCCGCACTTTCATTGATGTACTTACGAGTAAAACGAACTCATGCACCAACCTTGGAAGAAAATAAAACAAACAAACTAACTCTTTAGTAAAACAGCTCTCCCAATTTTTCATGCAGCAATTCAAAACATTCCCACGGTTTCTTCTTCACTAGTCAAGCCAACAGGCAATAAATGGAGGCTTTGCATTCGAACTTATTGGCTAAAAAACAATTCATTTGACAATTATGGTGCTTCAACATTGTTGATGCAACTACTGTGCAGATAATTCTCAATAGAAGAACCCAAAGTTGATTCTCGACATGAACTCAGAAATCTTTATATATATATATATATATATATGACCAATTTAAGCCCACCCCTTTACCACCTGAGTTAAAGGCGACACTCCAATAGGTTTAAGGCACTACGCTTGTGAAGTACCTTTTCTTCGTACAAGAGGCCCATCAAATCACACCAACACCAGGGAGAGTGTGTGGGGGTTAAGGGATGAGAGAGGGTCATGTCCCATTGTGTAGCCCATAACCCAATGGGCCTCAATGGACCAAAAAAAATAGAGGGAAATTAGCAAAAAAAATTACCGCAATCACGTTCTCATTAATTCTACGAGGGAGCTGTTTCCATATGTGGTCTGCTATTGGAAGAGGATCTGAAGGAGTAACTTCTTGAGCCAAATAGTTCCATTCTTCTTTCAGAAAGCTACAGAGCACAATTTATACCATTTCTTAGCTTTAAAAATTACATTAAGAAGGCATTGTAATGAATAGCTGATTCGAAAAGCATGTTTCGCCATAGCAATATTATTAGTTCATAAACTTACTTTAAAAGTATGAAGAATATGTCTAAATGATCGAATCAATAGAGTAAATAAACAATAATGACATTATGAAGGCATTCAAATGAATAGCTGATTAGAGAAAATGTTTCCCATATCAATAAACAAACTAGCTTACATTAGTTGAAAAATATTTCTATAAGATCAAACCAATAAAGTAAAGTTTTCACACAAAAAGCTTAATGGTAAAAATCTCAAGTATGGCTAAGGCTTGCAATTTTTTACACGACCTGTGAACCCAACACAAAATTAAAAGGTTAGGGTTGAGGAATTTAACACATTTAATTTTATGAGTCGGGTTAGGGTTGACCTATATAGTCTTATACACATGCTTCAACACGATCTAAACCTAACAAGCGACATAATAGCAGATAATTTTTGACATGATCCGCGAACCCGACATGAACCCAATACAAAATTAAAGGGTTAAGAGTTGCGGGGTTTAACATGTTTAATTAAATAAATCAGGTTATAATTGACCTAAATAATCTTACACCCATGCATCGACACGACCTAAACCCAACACGTGAACACGAATTGCTACCCCTAATCCAAGCTTCTCAACCAAAAACTTGCTTGTGGGGCTCTCAAGTGAACAAACATGAATTTCAAACATAAGATGAACTACTAAGAAAACTTTTGAATGTTCTAAAGAACTTTAAATTATTCTTTTAAAAAATACTCAGCTAAAAGAAGAAGAAGAAAAAATTAAAAAAGTGAACAAAATAACCATATGAAATGTAGGATAAGAAATCATAGACACATTATTATGCTGACTATGACATATATATTGTAGGATAAAAACGTATTAATTAAGAAACTTTCATCTATAAACTCAACCTACTTAGAATTTCTGATATAACGATTCAATGATATTATGAACGGACTAGTGCACATTGTAATTCTTGTAATGGTGCCCCACACTTCCTACACTACACACTCTAAACCTTTGAACAGCTTAAGAACAAATATGATTTCTCACTTTACTTTTATGCTTGTAAAACTAAGATGCATTTTAGTTAAGGATAAAACTAATTTTTGATAAGTAGTTAAGGATAAAACTAATGGCAATACTGTTAACAGAAACAAAAACTAAATGACAATAACAGATGACAAAAGATGCATCTGTTTTCCAAACTTACAAAATAGTACACTAGATATAAAACATAACCATTCCTTAATTGGCTGGCCAAGGCTTCTTTTTATCTCACCATTTGATGTTCTGAAAAATCGATCGGCTTGAGTGAAGTCTTAACGAATCCAAATGAAGAATAATTGGCCCTGATTCATCTTCCTTGTCTGGGATACATATAATCACCAAGCTCCAATGAAGACTGCAAAGATTAACAACATAAAGTAAGTTTTCTTTGTTTTTTTTTTTTTTTTTTCACTAATCAAAAAAAAAAGTTTTCTTTGTTTTTTTAACAACATAAAGTAAAAAGGTTTGCAGTGATTTTAACCAGACAAGCAGCGGGGCATGGAGCAAAAAGCATCCTGTATTATTAGATTTATGATTTTCACTCTTTTTTTTTTTTTTTTTGATAAGTAAGCAAATTATCATTAAAAGCGCAAAGCGCAATCCTGGTACACAAGAAGTATACCAGAGATACACCTAATTAGGAGAAGAGAAAAATACAAGAAAGTCATTATAATTAAGCACTAAGAGAGTTAAATAAGCAATTGTCCAAGTAAAGAGAGAATAAAAGAAGAAGGTCATGAGCTAAACATGACTTTCACATTTTACTTGGAATGTAGCAACTATATTAGCTGAAGATATAATGAACTCAACATCTTAAGGGACCAAATCAAACATTTTGCACCAGTTGAGACACTCAACTATGTTTCTAAATCATTCTCATACACCACTTTGAGATGATAAATAGTGAAATAATGGCCCGTAACTTTATTATAAAAATGTTAAGACCGACAACTATTTTACAACTTGTAGACACGTGTTAGCATGTGATTAACGGTTGTCAAAATTTTGTTAGTGACTTGTGTGGCTCCAATTACATGTTGACACGTGTCAACATGTTGTAAAAGAGTTGTAGGTGAGCATTACTCCTTTATTATATAATCTATACCTGAGCATGGTATTGAACATTTTATCTCATATTTAGTCTACTCCCAATTTATGCCAGTATTCTTCCAGGTGCCTAAAACAAGGATAGCAGACCAGCCTCATCTGCGTTAACAAAGCAGAATTCATCTTAGCCCAGGCGCTTTTACAGTGATACCAACTACATGGATCGGCAAGCATTCATTGGACACAAACGTTAATTAACACTATGCCAGGGGCCTAGTTTCGAAAATTCCCACATAAGAAGGCAGAAGTGCTTCGCTTACAAGATCATATCATTTTACCTGTTTTCAGTGAGCAGCAATAATAATAGTGCCAGGAGTGAGATCACGGCTAAAATGTCTCATTTGTGTAATTTCACCTTTTTTTTGTTTTTAAGAGTTTTATTACAAGAAGAAAAGAAAGAGAACACTTTGGGTGAGTACAGACGTTTCTCATAATAATTACAGAATATAAGGTATACCATTCTGGTCATGATAATAATTACTTAGGATTTGCACTAAGAACACAAAAGGGTGCTTTCTGAAAAAAAAGAATTCCACTCAATCTCATTTGTGAATACTCGACGTTCTTTCTAATATGGCCCTTTTGAGTATGTAAAGCATCAACATCTGTAAATGTCACTCTGACCGTTTTACAGAACTCCAAATCAACAGAAAAAACTTACTCTTCATGGATCGGAATAAGTACATATGCCTTCTGAAATATATTGACACCCTTCCACCACCTTCTGAACTTGACAAAAAAAGTCTCTTTGTCATTTTCCTACATAAGGGGATATGAGTTAGAGATGGATTGGGCAGAAGAAAATTCATCACCATATCAAATGTAAATGTCAAAAATTTATCTAAGGTAGAGCAGTTTTTTTTTGCTCAGATAAACTGAATAAGCACACTACCTATAATCACCACTACTGAAAAATAAATACCAAAAAAAAAAAAAGTGAACTCAAGCCACATATGCAGCTATACCAAAATTACTATCAAATTGCTCCATCCATGAACAAATTCAAAACAAATCTAACAGTGCCAATAACTAGCTCAAAAACTTAGTTCAACAGTTCGGCATTTGCAAAACCCAACTAAAAAAGATTCTACAGCATCAAAATCTGGAAACAAGAATTTGATTTGTGGAAAACAGAAACCAAGAGAAACAAATACCTTGTATGATACAGCCTCTTTGAGCTTCTTGTAAAAATACGTATTGAAAAAATGATAATCGCATATTGCTCTATTTGTTGGAGATGCTTGCTGCTCTATATATCTAGCCAAATGAACCAGCACATGATTAAATACAGAAACTCGAATACAAGTTATGCCCATCCATAGAGCTAACTCAAGAACAAAAAGATTTCTCCAAATAGTATGTGCATGTATCCATTTGTATAGTTAAAAGAAAACACACACATACCAACAACAGCAAGGCATCCTCAATAGTACAAATGAAGAAGACACTAGCATGCAAAACTCAAGAATTAACAAGGACAGAGGTAACTACTGTGTTGACACTTATTTAGATAATACAAACCTGTGTGTGCGCGTGCGTATAAATATATATATATACCTTGAGCTTACTAGGCCAAAGGCTACATCAAGAACATCGAATCCTATGTATGGCTCTATCACTATGCACTTTGGCCAAGTGTTAACTCCCCCTTGAACCTAGATTCCATTTATTCCGGTATATCCCAAATAACAAGGCAAGAAAAAGTCTAATCAAACGGGAGAAAAAAGCTCACTAGTTTGTATCTCCCCTTCCTTCCCTTTGAGGCCATTTACTTATCAAAATAAAAAAATGCATCATGTTTAGAACTAAAAAGATGAAAACTCAACATCCAATGGACCAACAGATTTCAATTAAGACAATGCCAAGTTATCATTAAGAAAAAGCAGGATCCGTTTGCCTTTTCTTCCATAGTCTTCTTTTCAATCATCACCCATGCATGATACGTTCTCAATTGGAGTGGTACTAATCTACTAAGTACAAATTTTGAAGCAAAAGGAAATAATTGAATAGAACAAGAGCAAGACATCTAAATGACGCTGCAGAAAGCATCATACGCCAAGATACAAGCAAAAGATGTTAAAAAACTGAGACACTGATTTCAAGCAATGTCAAAGCCTGAGTTCATTAAATGGAAACTGCTACAAAAAGAAGGTAAAAAGAGTCCCCTGTTCTGATTCAAAGCACCCAAGACTTGCTGGATGAACAATAGCACAGAGGTATGAAGCTTGGACAGTACAAATAAGATAGTAAATTAACGTGTATTCCCAATTATTGCAACAATCTTTACACTAACCGGATGTAAAAATTCATAATAGTTGATGACAAAAAGCCTTCAGGAGCAAGGCAGTCAATGTCGGCGTAACAAATTTCGATAGATTCTGGATCATCCCTGGCCAACAAAGTACGATGAAATATATAATGAACAGATATTATTTTAAATAACTGAAGTAAAAGGAAGACATTCTGCATAATTTAAGAGCATGCCTTTTAGTGTACCTTGATGGGTATGTGATCTTTGCATCTTTCATGCTGAAAAGAGTAATTGGAATCAAACTATATCAAACCTCATCACAAGCTAAATACATCTAATAAAACTAATATCCCACGTTGGAAGTCCTATTTACCATTCATCAAGATTGTCTTCTTGCTCTGTCATCTCTAGAATCTGAGATTCATCCTCATCTATAAGAACAATGGTCCGCTCCTGCATGAATAATTTTACCATTAATTTCTTCAGTAAATGTAGACAAAGGCATGATATAGGTAGACAAAAACATAAATCCTATTGCAGCTCATATATGAGAAATCTTTATAGGTTAATTTACATAAAGTTGTTCTGCTCATGCCCCCCAAAAAAAATTATGTTCCCATTTTTCTAAAACATTTTCACTTTTCTATAAAAGGATCAGCAAAAAAAGATCATGAACCACAATAATAGTTTCAAAGCCGATGATTAAACTACATAAGGTAAAACACACCAAAAAAAAAGAGAGAGAGAGAGAAGAAGAAGAAAATAAAGAATAAGAAGATGTACCTTCTTAGGCCTTGAACGATTAGCATGAAGGACTTGAAAAGCATCCTTTCTACCAGAAATGGAGAAATATCAAAAATTGAACATAAAATAGATTGAATTCATTTTCAGGCCATTGGTGATGCAAATAACACAAGGCTCAAGACAAAGAAAAAGTAGAGAGTAAAGGGGTTATGCAATATGTTCTAGAATCAATGTGAGGCTTTCTTGCAATCATATAAGTTAGGTTTTGAAGTCTTGATTTGTGTTCCCTTTGAGTAAGTAGGGAGCTGATTTAATATCATATATGCTTTGTGTTAGAGATGTGTTTGGTAGGGCTGTACAAACAAAGCTGTTATAACCGCCCCGCAACCACTAACCGCTAGCTGCATAACCACTTTGATAGGCAGTTATAAAAAATGCTAACCGCTAGGCGGGTTAGTTAGCGGTTTTAAGGGTAGGGGTAAGTGGTTAATAACCGCTAACCGTCTACCTATAATATATATAATATATATTATATATATGTAAGAGAAAATATATTAAAAGTACAAAAACACAGTCCTGGTACACAGGAAGTATATAAAGGACTGCCTAAATAGGGGAAGAAAAATGAACAAGGAACTCATTATAGCTAATCACTAAGGGAGCTAAATAAGCAATTGTCCAGAAAAAAAGAGTATGAAAAAAGAAAAACTTGAGCTCCTCTAACGTTCTTTCTTGATCCTCGAAGTTTCTGTCATTACGTTCCCTCCACAAGCACCACATAAGATAAGAAGACACCGTTTTCTACACAACAACACTCTGGGAGCGCCCACCTATCCACCAGCAAGCGAACAAATCAACAACTCGAAGAGGCATAACCCAAGATAATCCAAAGCGACTAAAGATGTTATTTCATAAGGTGCAGGCGGCCTCACAATGAAGAAGAAGATGATTTACAGATTTTTCATGCCTTTTACACAGACAACATCTGTCAATCACGATGACGTGCCTTTTTCTAAGATTGTCTATAGTAAGAATCTTCCCTAGAGCTGCTGACCAAGCAAAAAAAGCCACTTTCACAGGAGCCTTAGTCCTCCAAATACTCTTCCAGGAAAGGGACCAAACAGCATTACGAGCAAGAACCCTGTAGAAGGATCTAACATCAAATTTTTCCTTGAAAGAGGGTTCCACTGAAGTTTGTCTTCCCTGCCCTTCTCACACGAAAGGAATATAATAAAGAGAAGGAAGCCACGACGCCCAACTCTCAATCATGAGCCGCACGGGAAAAGCTTACATCCCATAAATTTTATATATTAATATATATATATTATAACCAAAATGATAATGTTTTGGTGTTTAAATAATAATATATTTTATTACTCTCTACTTCTCTAGCGCCGCAAGAGAAGTAGAGAGTATGCTTTGATAGTTTCATTTAATTCTCGGAATGAGCTTTTTTTTATTGTAAAAAGAGGCAAAAAATACTGAAAAAAAATCTAAAATAAGCCCTAAAATAGGCAAAAAAAAAAGCCAAAAACACTAAAATAGGCCCAATTGTTAGATATGAAAAGCGGTTATAACCACACGGTTTGGGCATCGAATAACCGCAACGGCCTAAGGCGGTTGCAATTGCGGTCGTTAAAAATTGATAACCCCTAAAAGCGGTTGCAGTTATAGCCAATAAATGCTAACAGTAACCGCTTGTACAGGCCTAGTGTTTGGTGTCATTCTCCCACACATCTCTTGTTTATCTTTTTAAAATCTACTATTAAATTTGTGGGACTCACATGTGAATCCTACAGATACAGTGGTGAATTTTCTCATTTCTTATACGGATATGGACAAAAGATGAAAACCAAACATTCCTCTATGTGATATTGCCAACGCTCTTTAGCTCAAATAGTACCTCTTTCTCCTATAAATAAAGGATAGAGGTTAAGGTCTTGGAAGGCTTTCTTGCAATCATGCATAAGTTAGGTTGATTTGAAGTCTAAGTTTATGTTCCTTTGAGTTAGTAGAGGGTGGTTCAGTATCATTTATGTTTTGTGAACTTGCCAATGCTCCTTAGCTGAAATAATATCTCTTTCTCCTGTAAAGAAGTATAGAGATTAAGATCTTGGAATGGACCTGTGTATATATACTATATATATATATATATATAATATATGAATATATATATATTATATATGTATATATATATATATTATATGTATATATAATGTTATGTAGTATATATAGTATGATGTTATTGATGTATGTATGTATATATATATATGTATGTATATATATATATGTATTATATATATATATGAATGTATAATATATATATGTATGTATATATATATATCTTCAAGATTGATCGTGTCATGGACATTAGCTACATATACTAGTGAAATTTTCTATTTTTAATTCAGGCTCAAAGTTCTACTGAATTAGGATTAGCCTAAAAGCTCATTGACATATTGGATAGCATGAGATATCAATTGCACAGAAGAATGGTGTCTTCTCTACACAAACTCACAAACTGAATAACCAAATATATGCCATATAACTTTTCAATACTCCAACCTGCTCAATCTATATTGTCTTATCACTCTTATCTACTCATCCCTACCTATATCCCAAGACCAGATACACCGGCCACACACATATGGAGTATGAATTCAATAGCATTGAGAGAGAGAGAGAGAGAGAGAGAGAGAGAGAGAGATTTAAATCCATAACAAAATTTAAAATAATCCACACATGATGATATTATTTTTATAAGTAATAATTTATTGAAAAGAAAAACTGGCACAGCCCCACGATGATATTATAATAGGTAAAAAGGTACAAAAAAGATGTAAATATCAAGAGAAAGAGTGGGAGAGAGAGAGGAACCCAGCAAAAGGGAAACATGCTTACTTCTCAGTACAGCAGCTGGACAAGTTTTCCCCATTCTGGCGAAGAGAATAAGTAGAAGCTCTGCCTTTTTTGTTACTATTCAAGAGAACATGTTTAGAGATATTGCTTGGACATTGAGAACACCGTTGTCTTGGTAATCGACCTTTCCGTCTTTCCTTTTGTGATAACTCTCCCTTATGTGTCATCTTCCGGCTGTCACATCGACTCAAAACTGATAGCTCTTTGTCAAATGCACCAGTTGTTCCACAATATGTCTGTTTTATAAGTTAAAAATAGATACAAAGTTATCATGTTGCTCACTTAGAGGGTCCACAATTAATTTATGTGAAAAGCATATAGTAAAGCACCATACACTTTCTTCCATTTTTCGACGGAAACATGAAGCAAATGCGGACTGTGAATGGGCTTGAGATGATGCGGTCTCTTCTATAAAGCCATTAGAAACACCTATAGAACACGTTTAGATTCATTAAATAGGATACTTTAATATAAATATCATGAATTACAGAACTGCAGCCTGCTTTTACACATTGTTCATGCTTCATGTATTGGATATCCTGAGTAGCACTAACCATTAGCACTTTATAAATTCTTTTGAGGGCCAATTAAGAAAATAATACTAACATTTTTTTTATTTTGGATCAACAATAACAGTTGAACCCTTGACAACCAACCCCACCCTTTCAAATGTCAAGCCTCCAACACTGTTTTCATTGTTCAGGAAAACAAAAAGACCTACTGTCCTATAATGGCTTGGACATTAATTAATATTTATCAACCAAAGCTTTCAATCTTCTCTCTCTTTCTACTTTCTAGGAGAAACAGAACAGAAGAAAATCCAATACTGTACTGCAGCAACTTTAATCCCATTTAAGTCCTTCCCAATCCATTTTTACCAGTATGATGTACAATTAATCTCCAAACTTCTTTAAAACCTTTAAACAACTGAACATGCTATTAATAATCACCAAGGCCACGTGATAATAGTAGAGTAACCAGAACCTCACCAGTAGTACTTAAGCTTGTTGATTGTGTGGGCTTCTCGCATACGTCAGCTTCCTGTTAAATGAAAAGCAAAAGCAACTAAACTAGCCATACTCCTGTACACAACTAAAGCATTGAAGACATGTTCTTGCCAAGAGTTCTACAAGATCATTAACAATTATATTACCAGCAATGCACAGGAACAGAATTTAGGCAATTAAAGCTCATAAACTGGCATCATATGAACTTAACTAATATAATGTCCCAGTTGAAGACAAGTGGAGGTACATTGAAATCATACCCTGATAGTGCATATGACTCCTAAATGACAGTACGCAAAACCCACATTTCTTTAGAAAGAAATCACTGCACATTACTTGCTCATCTCTAAATACGATGCAGAACATTCTCAATGAATTCATTTTATACAGATATCAACTTCTGATGACGAAATCCAAATATTTTCACTACCAACTAAAGCAACATTATATATTAACGTAGCGCCACCAATGACCTTCTTAACCAATCAAGTAAATCTCAGAAAACGTTACACAATGATAACACACTAGTCAAATTCTAACTCGGTTTTCAGTTTTCACCGTTCAATACTTCCCTAATTAAGACCTGGGAAAACCTCCAAAAAAAAAAATCCTCTCAAATGTCAACAGGACAATCACTCCGCGTGCCACGTCCCAGTTCTTCAATTTCCTGAATCTGAAGCAGCATTAGTGAAATAAACGGCAAACCCAACCTTTAATTTTCCTTTTCTTTCCTTGTTCTTTTTCTCGGCAACCTAACAGACTAAACAAAAACCAATTCAAAGAACAAAAAAGTAGAGAAAAAAATAAATAAATAAGAAAACCTTGTCCACTCGTCTGAGTTTCCTCCGTTCCATCTCGTCCTCCAATCGCTTGAGAGCGGTCCGAACTTTTTCCCCTCCGTCATTCAATCTCGAACTCATCGTCTCCAGGGTACGCCGCTTTCTCCTAATCAACTCGTTGAGCTCGTGATCGCTGACGCGGTCGAAACCCTCGTCTCTCTCCGAATGAAGCCGCTGAGCGGAGCCCATTGCCGACTGCGTCAACGGCTGAGTGGTCGTCGTGGTGGGCTTGACGATCAGAACGTCTGGTGGGTCGTCGTCTTGGCTGGGCAAGAGCTCTTCCCAGTCAAGGACTAGCTCTGTGTTCTTGGCTCCCTCTTCCTCCATGCATGAAATACTCTGAGAAAAAGAGTCTCTTTTCTTTTTTCAGCCAACAAAGACGGCTATGGTTTATTGTCTGCCGCTCTCTCTCTCTCTCTCTATATTTGGGAAAAGAGATCAGCGTTTTAGGGGGTGACAGTGGCACTGTGCCGAGCGTATGACTATAGTCAAGAGTGCATTTTGGAGAGTAATTGCAATACCATGCTTCATTTTTAATGAAATGGAAGGTTGATATTTAAACACGATGTTGGGAATTGGGCCACCACGAAAGGCCCAAATTGCACTTTGAGAGCCCGATGATGGGGGCCCGCTAGCAATGATCGCCACGTGGGCCCATCGAGCAGTCAGGGCCCGAGCCCTTACCTGATCCTCTAACTTCTGATCCCAATCAGAGGTCAAGATAACGGCACGATCAATGATATTCTAATAAACTGATTTGACCCACTTCTTTATTCATTTCTTGATAGACTGATTTTGACCTGCCTCTGAAAATAAATTAAGAGATCCTACCTCGAATCCAAATGTTGCAAAGTACATATGCCATCTCTTATGTCAAACAACATCACACTGATAAGACTAGTATCTCGACAACGCTCGAGGGTTGGATCTGATGCCATTCCAGTAATCAGTGGTCACGGCACAATAAGGAAACGACCCTCAACTCCATCTCTCGTGATCGCCAAATGCAGTCGCCGCTAGACTATTTCCACTAGTCAAGTGTATATAAGTGGGGCCCAATGTATTCACATCGTCCCTCCTTTGAGCCACAAAATGAAAAGGAAAAGTATACGTCGTGTCAATCCAAGTCCACCTCGAGCCCGCCCAAAGCCTTATACGCATAATACAAACTCACCCTTGCCGACATGCGTTGTTAGGTCACATCAAAAAATGCGTCACAACCCCATTCCGAGACTAATGGGACAAAGCAATTCACCCCACCAACACCCAAAACAGGCTATAAAATATGAGTACTGAGGTAACCCAAAGATTGAAGCTAATTTTTCCCTTCTCCCTCTCCCAAGCCTTTGAGCTGTCTCTTATGGAATCCATGAGATTCCCACACACCAACAATGGTGATATTGACTTAATCATCAGAGTGTCTTTTAACTCCGGCCGAAAACTCTCTAGCTAGCTGCTGGTATGTTTCGTAAGAATTGGGCTGACTGTATTCGGAGCAATTCTCAGCCCAACCCAATTGTTCTACGTACATATGGGTCGTTGGTCCTTGAGGGAGGAATGAACCAAAAGCTGACCCAACACACGTCATCAATCCTAATAAAATAGTTTTATCATGTCATCAATCTTTTATAAAAACACTACGTCAATGTATAAAAACATAAAAAATAGAATCCAACCACTGTCAACAGTATTTTTCAAAATTTTCCTAAATTTTTAAAGAATTATACTATTTTTTGTTTTTCTATTCAAATACACTTCACAATAATTTCACTTATTTTTTTCTTATACAATTTAAATAATTTTTTTCAAATCAATGCTAGGGTTAGGCAAAAGAGAGATGAAAGACAAAACCTTCTTTTTTTAAAAAAAAAAATTAAATAAATATAAGGGAGGTGTTTGTTAAACACTTTTGGTGACTTTTCATAACTTTTTACTGTGCACCGTATTGACGATGCACAGTAATTTGTCTTCTCATGTGGCGTCTCCATGAAGCCTTCAAACCTTGACTCTTTTTTGTAACAAAAATGCCTCTGCTTTCACTTATTCCCTTGTGCTTCATCTTTTATCCAAAGCACACACAAGACATGTAGAAGCATTTTCGAAAAAATAATAGTAATTTGTCTAAGGCCTTTTCTTCTGTCATGGTAAAAGTCAACTCCATCAATTTTTTGGTGCAAAATAAAAAGTTAGGAAAAGCCTCCGAAGATGTTTAACAAACACCCCCAAATGGAATGCCAAAGTTCTTCTCTAATTTTTTTGGTAGCACTATAGCTTTCTCTTAGTTTAATTAAGGGAAGGAAAAAATTTTGCATGTGGGTTTTTGGAGATTTATAAAACACCAAGGAAGTATGTTTCATTTTGTTTTTTAATTTTTTTTCCGCATTTAATAAAGGCAATGAAATTTAGAAAAGTTGCTACTGGTGTTCTTATAAAATTGAATGAGGTTTAAAGAATTTGCTGTTTGTGCTCTAACATGGCGTATGTCAAAGAATATAACATTTATATGGCATCTACATTTCTAAAAGAACGTCCATGTGAAAAGAGTAATACTATTGCACCTCCACAATCCATTTCTTAACGTGATGCTCTCACGACTCGAATATATGACCTTAATTCTGATACTATTTGTTTAATCGGACCTTTAACTATCTCATATAAAAATTAATTAAAATTCAATGAAAAAAGTTAAAGCTTTTTATAAAATTTGAAATTACACCTCATAATATATGTTTTAAGAGCCATCAACGTAATTATAACGGCACTATTGCACGCACCCTAACATCATTTAAAAAAAAAAATTAAAAAAGAAAAATGTGACCCACAGCGCCGTGGGTCTTCATCAGATAGATTGAATTAGGGAAACTGGAGATTACGTATTACAATGACAGCATTGACAGGTTTAGATTGATCGTGAGAGGCGCATCGAAAAAGCGGAAGCGTGCGAAGGTGGATATTTGGACGTAGGATTTACCGCGTACCGTTTTCGCTTTGAAAATCTTAAGAGAAAGATGAGAATACACGCATCATCAAATCAACAATTGAGAGAATGACTTGAAGGAAGAATATGCTGCCAATGTTTCATTTGTCTCTATCGAGCCATTAGCAAAAATCAACATACCCACGGCTTCAACTTTTTTTTTTTTCATATTTTTTTAAATTTATAAGAGTATTTTTATCTTCTTGACAAATTATTAAAGGCTTTTTTTCTTATAAGTCCGTAAAATTCCAAACGGACGCTCATTTAAATTTGTGAGAGAGAGAGAGAGAAATTTGCCGTATAAAAATGTATACACGTCTCTATAATGAAATCCACATTTTCAACGCCCCTTTAAAATAAAAATGTGATAATTCGCATTATCCCACATGACACTACCATTATTACCATAACTATCACAGCGAAAATTTGCCTTATATCCTTTTTTTTTTTTTTGTGAAACCGCCATCTCACTTTTTCTTTTGTTTAATCGTAAGTAGAACACTATAACTCTAAACTGAACATAACTTTATATATGAAATTGTCATGTCAATTACATTTTCCTTAAACTATTACTAATATTCCGTACGAAAAAAGGGCTCCACATACAGCTAAGTCTCAAACATGGTTGAGTTTCCACAAAGTCAAACCGCTACAAAAGTTGGAGCTCACATTCGGCTTAATAATACTGAACCATATAGCAAAAATTTATTAAAAATACTCTACATTTGGCTTAGCAAAGTTAAGAATCTTAACAAATTGTTGAGCAGGGTAGCTCAACGATCTATAATTTTATTAATAAAAAATTTATTCCGTCCTCTCTCTTCTAATTATAAACTATTTTATATTCTCACTCCTCACGTATCTCCTTCTTCCTCTCTTCTCTAGATTCTGTTCATCTTTTGTCTTTTTTTTTTTTTTTGAAGTAGAATTTCAACATTTCATTAAATCAATAAAAAGGATATTGCTCAGTAAATATAATACTTTTGATAAACTCAAGATACGAACCCTGTCATACACAGTCTATAGACTGAAAAATTGTTGTTTTTGCTAAAGAATTGACAGCTTCATTTGCCTCTCTTCGAGTGTGGGAGACACAGATTTCTCATGCAAAGACCAGACTTGGCAAAATCACAACAAGCTCTTCACTCCAACTTAACCCATTCACACCCAGAGCCTCCTGCCGACTTTATGATCTAGAGAGAAAAGAAATGAGACTTTTTTTTGAAAATCTCATTATCAGGTATCTAGATTCTCTCTATTTCAAAGGAAATGGAGATGATCATTTTCTAATCAAAAAAGGGACAAAGAAAGGGAAATTTTTTTTACATAAGAAAAATTTTCCAAACCCAGCTAAACATTTGTGGATCGATGGTAGTATTATCTGTAAAATTAACAATTTTACATGTAGATTTGGTGAGTCTACACTTTAGTAAGTAAAATTGTACAACAAATTATTCTATGTGATGTGAGCTCATATTTACTTTAAAAACCTATATGTCTTTGTTTAGCAAGTCATTTTCGACGCTGTATATGACGGATGATGCCGTCTACCAAATTAAGCTCACGGTTAAATGTTGTTGCGTGTCACACTTGATTATTGGTCGGTCAAGCTCACATATAACCTTACGCTGTTGTCGCACATAATTGTTACCACTTTCATCATATCATCAGGATTTCATTGACAGATGTGAATGCCAAGCTCACGTTCATAATTTGTCATTATCACATTGGATTCGTTAAAAAGAAAATTTGGCTCAAAGAAAAAATCAATCATTTATCTTTTCAAACTCAAGATTTTGCAAACATCCACCTTAAATTTGGGAGGAATGTAAAAATATATAACAAGGATAAAATCATTGATCATAAATGATAATTTGTTTATCTAAATTAAAAGATTTGATTATATTTAAAATTATTCAAATCATTTATAAATTTCTATAAATAGATCAGTGTAACAATCAGATTAAATTAAAAAGAGCAAACAATTGTCAAAACGCCTCAATCATTGTTTTATGTTTTTAGAAACAATTTACCAAAGCTTTTTTAACAAAAAAAAAAAAAAAAAAACTGATTTGTTAAACGAGCTCCAACTTTCGTGGATTCTCGAACAAAACCAACTTTTGTTGACACGGTGACTATGGTGTGATGGTATGATGGTATCTGATGAAGACGCGGAAACTGAAGACGATGACTTTGGGGGAGATTTTATTCCAACTAATTTCTGAAGAAAGTCCAAGCAGTGGACCAAGTTTTAACAGTAAAGGAAGCTGCTTCAAGTTGTGTCAATGATCGAGACCCTGATGTGGACAAGAAGGCTGATGATCAGTTCATAGCGAAATTCAGAGAGCAAATCAGGCTTAAAGGGATTTTCTCCTCTTTTCTTTTTTTTTTTTTTTTTTTTTTTTTTTAAGAAAACTCATTCAGATTTTTCTGTTTTTATTTTGTAAAAAAACAAAAAAATTATTTGATTTTTTTTTTTTTGTTTTGTTTCGGAAAACTCATTTAATTGCTCAAAAAATAGTTATTCCTCTTATATTTTTTGGGGATGTTTGGTGTCCAACCCAAGCATCCAACCCCATCCAATTCTCCTTGTATTTTTTTTTTTTAAAAAAAATTTTAATTTTTTTTACACTTGAATTGGATGAAAATTGGATTGGAAAGTTGAAAAAGTAGACTTTTCCTATATTTTTTGGAAAAATAAGTATTTCTCTTAATAGAAAAATATCTATTCATATAAAAGTGACTATCCTAAAACATAGTATGCAATCATACAAAAATGGAAAAACTGTAAAATTAATCTATATAGATGGCCTGAATTACAAATCATTTAATGTGATATTATTTTATATATAAGAAATATAGAAATTAGTTACAAACTGGTTTGTAGCTACAAACCAGTCTAATAAAATGACATGTGTCTTTTAACATGTGAGAAGCACATATTTTTTATTAATGTTATTAAAAAAAGCATGTGAGAAGCACATGTTATTAAAAAAATATGTGCTTCTCACATGCTAAGAGACACATGTCATTTTATTAGAATGGTTTATAGCTAATTGCTACAAATCAGTTTGTAGCTAATTTCTGTCCATATAAGAAATACTTGTCCAATTTTCTTGTTAAACTTCATCAAATTTGGCATGTGAAGACAAAGATAGGCTCTACAAATATAAAAGTAAACCCTTTTTAAAAAAAATTACATATACAAAATTAGATAAAGTTGGATAAAAAAATTAGACACACAACATTACTTTTTAATATATTTATACATTTTTATTAAAAATGATACATGTCATGATTTTATTGACGATAATGTAAAACCTAACAAAATCTGTCTAATCTGTCATATATCAAAAGTTTTAACAGAATATAACTTTAAGAACTAAATTTTTTATTTTTTATTTTGGTATATCACATTTATCTCTGGTTCATTTTGACATAACTGTGAACCATTTACATGAATTAATTTTATATTTATTCCAACAAAAAATAATAATTATTTCATTATAACTATTCGGCATAGAAAAACGTGCCCTTACGTTTTTCATGGCATCAGAATTGACGCACTTGGCATTTGGCATTTGGAAAGGAAATAATTGGTGAAGACAGGTCACAGTGTACTCGACCCAAAACGATAAGGCAAGCATGCAGAGTACGTTTAACCCAACATCATCTTTACACACTACCACAACCTTTTAGAATATTTAGTATGATTTAAAATTGATAAATATTTTATATAATAAAATCTTAATGTAATTAAAAAACAATTATTACAATTTCACAAATAATTAGGATTTGAAACAATTATACTTAATAGAATACTGATTTTTATCTATCAAAATAAAAATTTAGTTATGAAATATTGTGGACCAATAAAAACCCGAAACGCGTCCTAATATTAAAAAAAAAAAAAATCAACTTCTTCAAAAAGAATTACACCCTTCCACGCTCTCTCTAGTCTCTAGGGCACAGAAAGATCAAAGCCCGGCCAGTCCAACGCAAAAACGAAAACTAAGAACATTTTAACCACGCTAATCTTTCACAGATAGATCTTTCTCTTTTTTCCCAAATTCAACGATGGCCGATCCTCCTGCAACCCTAGAATCCAATCCTCCACAACCCGAACCCGAAACTCCCAACCCCCAACCGAACCAACCCGATCCAGCACCCGCCTCCACACCACCACAACCCCAATCATCACCCTTCACACCTATCGCAGTAAACCCGCCTGCGCCACCGCCACCGCCTCCAGTATCCTACACGCCGCCACCGGGCTCCGGAGGACCCGTGGTCGCTCCGGCGGCGCCTTCGTTCCGACCGGTCCCGCAGTTCTCTCAGATGCCGAGTCCGAATTACCAAAACCCTAGCGGAGTTCATGTCCAGCCGCCCGGTGTGAGCGGCGGCCTTGCGCCTATGCCGCCACATATGATGTCGTATCAGTTGCCACCGGGGCAGCCTCCGAGACCGTACCCGCAAACGATGCCGAATGGATACCCGGCAGTGCCAGGGGGGACTATAACTCATCCCGGTGGGTTATTCCATCTCCTTGTCCTTGTGTTTGTAAATGTGCATTTTGATTGCCAAATTCTTGTTCTTCTTTGAATTCCTTATTGCTTACATGTAATTGTAGTGTTATCATGCAAGTTCTTGTTGTTGGATGTTATTTTATGAGTTATTGTCTTTGCCGCATACCAATTATTTATAGAAATGTTTAAGAATTATATCTTATATGCAATTTATGTGCTTCTCATATGTTTTGAGGAGAAAGTATATATTTTTTATGAAGCATGAATCGCAGTTAAATTAGATTAAGGTTAGTGGTGTGATATATTGGGAGAAAGAGTTTGTTAGAGATGAGTTGGGAAAGATTTAGAGAATTCGAGTTGGTTGAGGGGCATCGATGACATGATGTTTTCTCCTACAGTGTCTTGATTGAATACGATGGGAAAGGTTGGAAGGCTTCATATTGCTTAGAGACCTCACTCTACAACTCCTTTTTTGGTATGCACACATTTTTGCTTGGTTTTCTTTTGTTCGTCTTTTAGATAAATGTTGTTTTAATGAAAGTAAAAAAAAAAGGGAAAAAGCCTTGGGGTTTACATGATAAACAATATTCCAGAATTCAGAAAGTTATTGTCCCATTTGTCATGTTGCATGTTTGTTTTAGTAGGCTACTTTCTGGTAGTTATGAGGACACTTTTCCTTTCATGGGTTTATGAATCGCCAGAAGCTGACCATGTTTGCCACTGAATGCTCGTTGGCTTGTTTTCTAAGGTACTGAAATCCTTTCAATTTCAGACTGCCTCTCTCTCTCTCTCACTCTGTTTTTTTTTTTTTTTCATGCTGCACCATGGTCTGCTAACACTTGCGATAGATAAAAATGACATAATTTACGTTCAATTATGTGCTATGAATTTCCCTTTGTGCATGAGATGCTTGAAGTCTCATGATAAATGTCAAATTTTTGCAATTTGTGGATGAGATAGTGTGAGAAGGCTAGTGGGTTGCAAATGGATTCATAAGGTAAGCCCACTTTATATATCAATGGTTTATGAACTGGATGCTACTTTTTAATGTTTCCTTCAGGTTATCTGTTCAGCTGGTGATAGTTGCCATGCCTGTGCTGCCATCTCTTATATGCTTTTGATGTGTGGTAACACCGTTCAATTATTCTTGTCATATTCTTTTTCGTATATATTATATGTAAACTAGTGACGGGATGTATGGTTATCGTTGTATTTTGTTTGTTAACTTGCTCTGATATATTTGCATAGATATTTGTTTCTGTTTATGCAGGAATTCCTCGGTATCCGTCTCCATACGCAGCTATGGTTCGGCCTCCATTTCCTCCACGTCCACCAGGAGCAATTGGTGTGCTTCCAACAGTGTCACGCCCTCCAATTCCAGGGGTTCCTGGAGTTCGTCCCATTATGCCCCCTGTTGTTAGGCCAGCTTTTGTTCCTCCTGTTACTCCAGCTGAGAAACCACAAACCACAGTTTACGTTGGTAAGATTGCATCGACAGTTGAAAACAATTTTATGCTGTCTCTCCTTCAGGTAGGCTATTGGTTTTTTTTTTGGTTGTGTCCTTTTAAATACACTCTGCAGTTCTGGGTTCTTTCGCATTATCTATCTTGTAATTGAAGGCCTTTATGTGAAGCATTGATTCTGATGTCGGTACATTTTCTGAAGCTTTGTGGATCTGTCAAAAGTTGGAAACGTGCTCAAGATCCCACAAATGGAACTCCTAAAGGCTTTGGGTTCTGTGAGTTTGAGTCCGCTGAAGGGGTTCTTCGTGCATTGCGCCTACTTAGTAAATTTAATATCGATGGGCAAGAATTAGTGGTATGTCTGGATCTCCACCTTTCTTCTCTTTTTTTACAGATTTTATGATTTTTTTTAAAAAGATATTTTTATCTCACTTTGACTGTTATGTGAGTCTGAGATTGAAGGTTGTATTATGTGGAAGCTCATGTGCTGGAGAAGCTTTATTGCCAAATCCTTGTTCCTATCACTAAATTGAAAGTGTTATTATTTTTTACTAATGGGAAATATGTAGTAGATTTTTATTTTTTTATCAGTAACAAATGTCAATTGGACATGCTGGGGATCAAACCCTATACCTCTTGCATGTAAAGTGATCACTCTACGTTTTGAGCTACATTCCCAGTTAGGAAAGATTAAGTAAAAATAATTAAAGAATTACCAAATCTATGTTTAAGATGAGAATAAAGGGTTCAATAACTCTTCATTCTTGTTATAGGAGGTTTCAAGGCTTGAAATATCCCTTGATGAATGTAAAATGTAAGTGCCTCTTTCAAATGATTGTGGCAGGTGGATACTTATATAAACAAATGGGGGTTTCCAGTTGCATTTAACATTGAGTTTGTTATGTGTTGTTATGCTTAGCAAGGGCTTAACACCCATTACCGGCTTCTGTGCCTATTTCTAGTTTTTACCTTTTTGTTTAGAAACTTGAAAGAAATGTGATGACCTGGCCACTGGAATTATTCCGCTGATCATTTGCCTCTGAAATAACTATATCAGCGGGGACATTCGGTCATGAAAGGTGCTTTTGGGTTTATGCAGTTGCCACTTCTCATTTCTTTTAACATGTAGTTCTGCCAAAGCCTCTTGAAATTATTTTTTAAGCTGAATAATTGGACTTGAGATAAAGTAGTAAATACTTACTCAAATACAAGATCAAATTTTATAACATTTGAGAATTTGACTTTATTGCCAAAGATCTTTGTTCAAGATTTCTTTGGTTTTTGTTAAATGTAGGTCTGTTTCTAACTTATGTACATACAACACATAATATTTATTGGTGAGATTGAAAATTGTATCACTTATCCTACAAGGACCTTGATACTTAAGCTAATGACAAACTGTCTGCATTTATGTTTTTGGTTGTAGTTTGTAATACTCAGATATGGTGATTGGAACAAAACTGTGATTATTTGATTTGAATTTGATATCTTAGTTAGTGTAGGTATATCATATTTTCTGTTATTGTATCTTGGTCTGAATCCGATTTTTATATTAAACATGGAGATGATTGGATAATCAGAAAATAATCTTTCATATTTGGTTAGTGTTGTACTTATCTGGTTAGTTTTTAATGTATTTGGAAATATTTCTAATAGAAGCTGATTTAAAGTGTTTGTGGCTAAGCTATGGGTTAGGGAGATGGAAATTGCTATATTGGATCTATCTTATTCTACTTTTTTTCCTTTTCTTTTCTTGCATGGCTTTGTTGGTTTATTTTATAGTTGATCTTTGTCTCTTCATTATATTTGATTAACAGTTAAACGTTAATCAAGCAACAAAAGAATATCTGGAACGTTATGTTGACAAAGAAACTGAAAAATTGAAGAAACTTAAAGATGCACAAGCTGCAGTACCTGAGAAAGAGGATGAAAGTGCAGAAGTTGTTGAGAAGAGTGGACAATTGAAGCCCTCTGTAGAGGACAATGTTTCAGGGAACAAGGAAAATCATGATTTTGCTAATTTTGGAATTGTGACTGATGAGGACAAGGAAGCTGACCGAGAGGCTTTGGAGAAGCTTACAAGCATGATAGAGGAGAGACTAAAGACCATGCCTCCACCTCCGCCCCCGCCTCTGCCCCCTGCACAAGCAACTGGTGATGGCTCTGGGAATTCAAACTCAGATGTTCCTGCTAAATCGAGGGATGGGGACTCTGAAATGAGAAATTGTGAGTCTTCATTGTGGAAATGGATAGTTTATGGTAGTATATGAAGATTGACATTCTTTCGTTATTGTGGTATTAAAATAGATTGTTCTTAGTGGCTTTTTTGTTCAACTTCTGTATATAATTTTGATATGGCTATGCTTGTTCATATGTTTGTATGATGCAGCTGAAGATAAAAATGATGACGAGACAACTAGCGAAACTAAACCAACAAGTGAGCATGATAGGCCTGAAACAAGTTCACCTGATAGGAGTAGAAGGTATGATAGGAGAAGCAGAGATAGAGACCGAGAGCGGGATCTAAAAAGGGAGAAGGAGCGGGAGATTGAAAGATATGAAAGAGAAACGGAGCGTGAGCGGGTTAGAAAAGAAAGGGAGCAAAGAAGAAAGATTGAGGATGCTGAGCGTCTGTATGAAGAGTCTCTTAAAGAATGGGAGTATAGAGAAAGAGAGAAAGAGAAACAGCGGCAGTATGAGAAAGAGAGGGAAAAAGAGAGGGAACGCAAACGAAAGAAGGAGATAAAATATGATGAAGAAGAAGATGATGATGATTCAAGAAGAAGGTGGCGCCGGAGTATGTTAGAAGAGAAGAGAAAGAAGAGACTACGGGAAAGGGAAGATGACTTGGCTGATGGACGTAAAGAAGAGGAGGAAATTGCTGAGGCGAAGAAGAGAGCTGAGGAGGAACAGCAACAGAAGCAACAGAGAGATGCTTTGAAGGTTTCATCCAATCATGTAGTAAATGGAAGTGCAAAAACGGTTTTGGCTGAAGCTTCTAGTATTGAAATAAAAGATAATGCTGTTGAACAGGGTTATGAAGTTGATTCTGCTTGCGAGAGCCATATAGGTAGCTTGATTGTAATTTCCTTTGAGCTTAAATTTTACTTTTATTTCCCCCTTGCCCACTTCTTTGAATGGGGTTATGATTCTAAATGATAGGTGAAGAGATTTTACAAAACGGTACTGGTGAAGAATCAACCATGGCGTCAATTGGTGCATCAGACACACGACATACTGGCAATGCCCCCAAAAAGTTGGGGTTCGGTTTAGTTGGCTCTGGAAAACGAACTGCTGTCCCTTCTGTATTCCATGAGGAGGATGATGATGATGCGCGCAATGATAAAAAGATGAGGCCTCTTGTCCCGCTTGATTACTCAACTGAGGAACTGGAGGCTGTCCAACCTACTGTACCTGGGGCACCACCATCAAATTTGGCTGCAGCAGCAGAATTTGCAAAGCGCATATCATATGTTAATCCCAAAGATGATAAGCCTGATGCAGATAGAGAAAGAAGTAGACGTTCTAATGACAAGTCAAGCCAGCGGGATAGGGAGCGGGGTGATGAGGATGGGAGTCGCACCAGAGATGGGCACAAAGTGAAGATTCTTGACCGGGAGAGGGATCGGGAACAGGGGCTGGATAAACTGAAGACACCGGAAAACAAGAAGCTTTCGAGTTTAAAACAATTGATAGATATGATACCAAAGACCAAGGAGGAGTTATTCTCATATGAGATCAATTGGGCCGTGTATGACAAGGTGTGTGACCTTACTCAGCCATGCTTTTAATATTTTGATTATTCAAATTTGTGGAACACTTAGGTCTCATAATTATATGCTGGATATGTGGAATTCCTTTTTTTTGGGGGGGGGGGGGGTGGGGGTGGCCTATGATCCCAGCCTCATGACTTTGGGAACCTGGTAATGATAGCAAGCCATATTATGCTTGTGTATGTAGATGTGATAGGTGAAAATGTGAAAATGCTAAAAGCATAACAGATTGACCATGGGAGTTGTCCAACTCTATCTTCAAGGTAGGCATTGAAAATTGTTGTGTACCTATGCTACTTCTCCTGATTAGTGCTGCTTTTAGCCTTCAGAAGTTTAAGATAATCCAGCCTTGGTAGTCTAGAGACTGTAGATAACATCTCAATTGTTGTGTGGTGTTGGTGTATAATATTATATTTTTTTCTTGGTTATTACCATGTGCAATATGTTCTAAACTGTTGCTGTCCTATTGTGCACTTTCACAGCATGAGCTGCATGAAAGGATGAGACCATGGATTGCAAAAAAGATAACAGAATTTTTAGGAGAGGAAGAAACTACACTGGTGGATTATATTGTGTCCAGTACTCAAGAACACGTGAAGGCATCACAAATGCTGGAACTGCTACAATCCATTTTGGATGATGAAGCCGAAATGTTTGTTCTCAAAATGTGGAGAATGCTCATCTATGAAATTAAGAGGGTAGAGGCAGGCCTTACTTCAAAGTGAAAAACATCATAGGATTTCGTTGTTGAGTAGCCCTTTGTTGCTGCAAGACCGATATGCTTAATTGCATTGCCCTTGCTTTCATTTCACCCCTCACTGTAGAGCAGAGATTCTTGATTTTGTATTGCTTCAAAATTTAGTTAGTAATTAAACGCATTTTTGTACTGATTGCTCTCAATTTGGGTCTCGTGCTTGTAGCAGAAAGCAATGTTTGGTAAACAGACATCCATTGTTATCTCAAGACAGCTTATTTGATTCTTTTGATGCCGTTGCTGAAGCAAATAATGTTGGTATAACACAATACAATTGGAAATAGGTCAAAGGTTATGACCAATAAAAGTGTTGCACAAAAATTCGGTGGTTCAAAAGCAGTAGCTGATAGGAAAGGAATCCCGGTTGGACTTTTGGAGATAAAGGTGGCCACTGCATAAGCGAGCAATATAAAATTGTTTATTGCAAGGGATCCTACCGCACCGACACTCGTCGATCTTTAGCTGTAGTGAGGGGAAACCAGGTGTTACGAATAGAATGCATTGTAGATCTAAACGCTGTCCCTTAAACCAAAAAAAATCCAAGCACCAGAAAATGAGACGCTAAAAGAAGAAAGAAAGACACAATAGAAGGCCAAAATTCATTTTCTATCGCCTAAAAAAGGGTGGAGTTTTCTAAAAAGCCCTCGGTGGTAGTGGTGGAGATGGTAGAAGGGAGGAGGGTGGTGAGGCATTAAAGGGGAGATTAGAAATGGGAAAGGGTAAGGAAGATTTGGAGATTGTAGAAGAGAGGAGGGTGGTGAGGCATTCAAGGGGATTATAAATGGGAAAGGGTAAATAAGGTTTGAGGGACAGAAAGGGGTGTGGGGTGGCAGGGATGGGTGGCATATGGCGGTGAGGGGCAGAGGGTAGGTGGAGGGCAACAGAATGAGAAGGGGGTAGATCTAGGTGAGAGAAAGCTAGATATGTGCGGTGGCCAAATCGGCAGAAGAAATGGTGAAAAGAGGCGGTGGTGGGTTATGAGTGGAAAGAAAAGTGGTGAGACGGGAAGAGGAGAAAGGAGGAGAGATGGGAGAGGGAGAAAGGGTAGGAGAGAGGCAGAGATAGTGCGGAGGGGGATAGAGAAGTGGTGGTAGAGGAGGAGAGGGGGCAGTGGGGCTTTAGAAAGGAAGATGATGGGTGAAAAGGGAGGAAGGGGGAGAGAAAAAGGGAGGAGCCGGCGAAGGTTTTGAAATTCAAACAAGAAGACAGCGAGGGAGAGAGAGACAAGTCCGTTTGGTGTAAAGAGTTGCGGAAGCTGCTAGTTAAAAGTGGAGGCAAGTGAGTCCTGTGGATGCAGAATTTCTTTATTTTCATTTTTCCCAGTACAAAAACTCCACTCCCGCGCATTTGTAGATAGCTACCTAATAAGAGAAAAACTAATAAAGAAAAGGAATATGAATGGCAGTAAGAGAGCAAGACGGACATATAGAAGAATGAAATAGTAGAATACATATAATCACCTTCATTACCTTCAGAGAATTTAGACTTCTACATACATTAATTTCTTACATACATTGTTTTCTAAGTAAATGTGGATCTTGCACATCAGCAGATGACTCAAATTTTTTTTTTTTTTTCCTTTGCCTTTTCTTTTGTTTCTTTTCCAATCAAACAAATATATCAAGCTGTAAGAAGTCAATCAAAACAGCAATTGTACCGCCTCAGTTCACGACCGCCAGCATGTATCATTTCCCCCACAACACTCAATGGCGTCCACTTTTTGATCCAAAGTCAGTGTGTCAACTAGCTATATAACTACACATCAGGGCAGCAAAGCAACAATGTCCACCATTTGTCTTGTCTCTGTCCCAAACCTAATTAACCAGTTAATGACACAGGTTAAAATTTGATTTTACCACTAAATGGTAAGGCATGCTTCTGCTTTACGAGCCACCAAGTTGACTTGGTAAGTTAGATTTTTCAAAAATGATGAAGAAGCAACCTTTCCATACTCATCCCCCTGAATCTTTCCTTCTCTTGCTTGGTTTGCTACTTTGGTTGCCATTTTCTGTTAGATCTAAACTACAAGTCTTCTGTACCAGCTTGCAATTTGTCTTTGGAGTATTTATTGGATCTGAACAAGTCAAAGAATACATATCTGATTCGCTGCCTAGCTTTTCAATTTCAGTAGAACTGACACTGGGCAAAGGCTTCTCATAGACAAGGGCAGCATCTAAGGTGCTTATGCGGAGAGCAAGTGATGAGATGGTAGCAATCCTAGCTGCAGCAGAAAGTGATAACCAATACTGCCATCCATTCCTCAAGTACTCGGTTTTAATCATGTCCTCGAGTACAATTGTTGCTTGAACCATCTGAAAGAATAAGACGAGAACTTCCATTCAAGCAACGCCAATGAAATCAAAATCGTGCAGAACTAGAGTTACACAAATGTCATTGTATCATATTGATCCAGAAAATTTTTCCAGGGGTAGCGAGGAGCGTCAAATGGCGGGTAATGATGTGTAGCAAGCATGATAAGTTGTAAGACATACTACAATCACAAGGTTCTAATACATCGGAATCAGGGAAAAAAGTTGATTGGCTGGAGAGCTTCCGTGAGATGCTAAGAAGTAGTTGGGATTTTTGGCAAGAGTTTCTCAATATAGTCCATCTCCATCTCTCACTAAGAAAGTCTGTAAACAAAGACTCAAGCTAGCTCATGAGTTCACCATAAGAGTAGATGATAAAGGAAGAAGACAAAAGAAAAAAAAAAAACTAGCTTATCAAAACTTCGATACAACGAGAGTGTTTGGCAGATCACAGAAATGGGTCACTGTGAATACTACAACTAGTTTAAAATTTTATTCTTTGATAAACTTTGAAACATAGAATTTGTTTTTAATTTGATCTATATTTTAGAATTAGTTCTAAGTTTTCACCATAGAAAGGTTTATCGTTGAATTAGGCTTAGTCTAAACGTAAACCAGGTCAAATTAGAGTTGAGTTGTTTTTCAGGATTGGTTTAGAACTAGAAAAGATCAAATATTTGGTTTGTCACAAAAAATATTTCCATAATGGAGGGGGAAACATATAACTAACCTCCATTATTGACTTGGCAGACTTAACAAATGCACGCCAGACACATCTTTTGTCCAAGCCAGCCCTTGATGGTTTCAGGGCTTCCTGAGGGAGCGCAGCATCCATATCGAGCAAGTTCATTTTGAGCAGCCTAAGAAGCTGAACTTCCCTGCCCATTATGTGTCTCAATGAAGATTCATGAATTATGGAGCAGTTGCCAACCATCAGACCTGAAGTTTTACATTTCAAGAAAGAAGACTGATCTCTTTCATTCATAGATCCCTCGAGGTTTAGTGCTTCCACATAAATACCATTCCTAGAAAATCTTCTAGTTGAGTGAATGGAAAATTTACCTTGTCTCACACTGTTTTTCATTTTCTTTTCTACTGATTGTTGCAGCTGATTTGCCAGAGTCTTGGAACCACCACCTTGCTTGCCCTCATTATTCGAAGAAGGCTCTAACTTTAAGGTTGGGTCTTCAAGGTAAGGAGACATGCTAGGTACAAAAGATGGAGTGCCATTTGAACCAATAAGTCCTATTCCCTGTACCAATTCCTTAGTAGAGTCTTTAGTGATAAACTTGGTACTTATCTCCTCAATGTCAAATGGGCAAGCCAGCTCCTTTGGAAATTCATTCAACCCAAATCCAATCTCAGACACGACACTTCCTGCTACTCTACTGGTACCTATTTCGTTAGAGCACTCACCCCGTGAGGTTTCAGTCCTCATCATTCTGTTCCTCTTCAACGCATAATCATTCACCTTGTTGTTCACAGAGGTGGGCACACTTGAAAAGCACATTCCATTTTCATGCCCTTTAAGTTCCTCACTAGTGGAAAATGAGTGGTGGCACGAGTAGCAATGACATCTAGAAGGCCATATGAGTTCTAGGCAGTCACACCGGTACATTCTCTCTGTAAAACTAACTTCTGCCTTCGAACTCCTCTTCATAAGAATGGCAGATTCTGATTTCAAGCAAGCACCAAACCTTTTCTCCAGTATAATCAAAGCCTTAATCACAAGACAATTAGAATCAACACTGTCGACGGGCCCCAACATAATTTGTTGACCCTTGTCCGGAACACAATTTATTGCAGTAGTGGTTTCCTTAAATCCAATTTTTCGCCACTGCAAAATAGCACTTAACAGGTCTCTCTCTTGTGGGTAAGAATCTCTCAACCATCCAATAAGTTCTTTGATTTCAGCATCAGATTGAAAAGAAACCCATGAAAAAGAAATGGAAGTGCCATCATTGTGCTCGCACACATATGGGCTGGAAATATTAACTCTTTCAGAACTCAAAACTGTCCCAGTTCCAAATGAAGGATACCTTAAAGTTGAACCGTAAGGCAATGGAGTGCCCTGCTCTTCTATTTTCTTTTGCTGCACTAACATAGTGCCATCGACAACCACCCATGGAGATGTACCTGGCCAGGAAAAGCCCCAGTAGAGCCGGCCAGCAGAGTCCCTGCCCAGAAAATCCTTCCGCAAAGATACCCTTTGTAATTGTGATCCTAGACAGGCAATTGAATCCTGCAAAACAGCAATCTCATTCTCCAGGAAGCTTGCCTCGAGGTTGTTGGCTTGTGACTCATTCACATCAGGTCGAATCATGCCATGATAGCCAGGGAACATATTCCCAGAGTTCATACACACAGCATGTACATGCTCAGCTACACAAGTATTAATAGTATCTGATGAAATATGCCCTTTTAGACGCTCACAATAAGGCAGCATTGCACCATCAATACTGCCGTGTTCTAAGTCCTTCCGTCCTTCAAAATTACCCCGCCTGACATTCTCTCCACTAGACTTTTCTTTCACTTGTTGATGAACATACAGGGGTAGCATGTTTTGCCTACTGTATACATCTCTTGCACTGGAAGGCAGTATACAAGATAATGGATTCTCAGATATAAGACCATTCTTATCAAAAGATTGTTTACTGGAATTGTTTTGCATGGGCCATCCTAAACCATCCTCCAAAGGAATTATATTGGAGGAGAAGGGCGATATACAGCTGCTTCTACTCAGCAGTTGCCCCATCAATTTACCACAATTTGTGCGCACTAGAGCAACTTCTTCTGTTGCAGATTTTCCAAAGCCATTGAGAATGCCTGTGTTCTCTTTCCCCACCTTGGCAGCTAGGACATCTTCTCTCAACATTAGGTTTCTCCATTCTGAAGATAATGAATGCAGTCTCTGCTGCAAATGACCAGACATAGATGCACATTGTTCTAGGTGTTCCCGAATTTTAGCAGAGTTCAGCACCTCATCACATAAGAACTTTAGAAGAATAATCCTCTGCAACCAAGATAGAAGCAGAATAGTAAAATGTGAAAAATAGAAGCAACAACAATTTAGATAAACCTAAGACACATGAAAAATAACATTTTTACTGCAGTATGTGGTAAACACAACCTTCAGACTAAACCCAACATATTTAAGTAGACCATAAACATCTACCATGTGCTGACATTGGAAATGAATTCCAGGTAATGCATACAGAGAAGAGATCACTCTATGGGTTCTGAAGATCACGTATTAAACCATCACTGTCTTTGATCTGAAAATTCTCATCATTCTATTTTCATCTAATAGAGAACTGGCAGAATGCAGAAACAACACACATGCAGACAAAAATCCAGGTTTTATACTAGCGAGGGATTATCCTAATTGCATACTTTGGAATTTGAGTTCAATCCAAACTGTCAATCAAGAAAGCAATGAGCAAAGAGCCACATGACTTAGGCGGCATAAACTCAATGCATAAGTTAATATGCAATCAGCTCTATGGAAAATCAAGTTAGATTAAGGCAGTCAAAAGTGACATATAAAAGGGACCAATGGACAAACCTCCTCTATGGTGTATTCCCAGTACTCCTTCATCTCCATTGTGGCTGCTAAATGGGCCAGAGCTCCCAGAATTCTGTTATTGTACTCTGTTTGACATCTCTTTTTCTGGCATTGGCTAATGACCTCAGTACGTTGGGAAGATCCTTGAGGGATACAATGAGCAGAAACACAGGATGGACAATACCAGTTTTCTTCGGGAATTTTGGCAAGTGGTGGATTTAAGCAATATGTATGATACTGCGAATCACAAATATCACACACCAAAACATTCTCAACATCCGTATCCACACAACATAATTTACAGATTGCCTCATCCAGAGCCTTGGGAATCTCTCTCGCGCATTCATTAATATGTCCGATCTCGTTTTTTGCTTCAGCACTTGAGCATCCTCCAGTTTCATTATCCACAAATTTCTGGACAAAATTGAGAACCTGCAGTGGATATCACCATGCCAAAGCTCAAACTAGAAATCTGTAACATTCAATAGCATAAGAGTCCAATTTATGACAACATGACAAGAATATTTATGCTTTCAAACAACTAGCAAAGCAGTGATTTAAATGTATGAGCAATGCCAGATCATTATCTTCTAAACCATATAGAAGCAAAGTGTTATCTTCTAATTAGCTCCATGCCCAAATGAAGGGACCATTTCAAAGCTAATTTTTTGTTTTTCAGTTTGCCAGATACATATAAAGGCAAAGAGAGGAAAACTCAGGACACCAGTTAAGGAAAGTATTGCACTAAAGATCCATTTTATCTGGACTGCGCTATCATTTGGGCATGGAGCTAATTAGTAATCCAGTTAACAAGATAGAGAGACACAGAAAATCAAGTCTGGAGAAATTGACTGCAATAAAATAGTGAAAGGCTATGTAGTGGTGAAAAAAAAATGCAGCCCAGAAGATCGCTCTCTTAGTGGCTAGTAAAGTGAAATGATTGCAATAAAATAGTGAAAGGCTATATGATGATGAAAAAAATAATGCAGCCCGGAGGATCACTCTCTAAATTATTTAGTCAAAGTGAGTCAAGTTACTGTCATTTATTGCCCATCAGTATCACGTGGAAAGGAAATTATAACTATTGGCCATGAGCCCCCCCAAAGTTATGCTGTGTTATTGAAGAGAAGATAAGATAGACATAAAGAATGAAATGATGGGAAAAAAAGAATCCCATGGCTGGTATGTGACGGAAAATAATATTCTTTCATAAGCTACATGTAGATTTCCGTATACATAAATCTGTTGCCATCTAAACATGACAACTAAAATGTGTGGCATCCACACATACTACAATATTTTTTTATAAGTAATTGAAATATCATTAAAAACGTAAATCATAACTCAAAATCCACACATACTACAATTTATTGTCAAGGACTATAGTTTCTAGAATAAATTCTCTATGCTTTATTCAGGAATAATTACAAAATTAATCTATGTGATTGGCCTAAATTACAAATTGCTTCTCGTGGTATAAAAATGAATTCAGATGTCCTTATGATACATGATAGGTCAAAAAAACAATTTAGTCCCTATAGTCAAATTCTGTTAAAATATTTGACGGATTCAATTAGGTGCTACGTCAGCGCCAATAACGTAATGACACGTCATTTTTAATAAAAAAATATAAAACTAATAAATAATATTAAATAAAAAATAAAAAAATAAAAACAAAAAAGCACTGAAAAGGGGTGGCTCAATGGCCACCCTAAGCAGTGGGGTGGCCGAAGGCCACCCTAGATCTGGCTAGGAATGGCCTGCGAGCCACCCTCTGCTGATGGGAGTAGCTGCTCGCTACCCCGGCCTCCTCTAGGTGGCTCGCAGGCCACCTTAGCAGTGGGGGTGGCTCAAACGCCACCCCTAGATTCGGCTGGGGTGGCCTACGAGACACCCCCGCCCATGGGGGTGACCCGCGAGCCACCCATTGCTGAATCTAGGGGTGGCAGCTGGCCCTTTTCCTTTTTTCTTTTTTTTTTTTAAAAAAAAGTTATTAGTTTTTATAGTTTTATATATTATATTTTTTTTATTAAAAAATGACACGGGTTGTCATGTTATTGGTGCTGACGTGGCACCTAATGGAATCCGTCAAATATTTTAACGAAATTTGACTCTAAAGATTGAATTATCTTCTTCCCCTTTCCCAACAAGGGGAAATAGGAAACTTGTTATTTCATAACAGTCATCCCATGTTGACCCATTTTCAGATCTCATGTTTTCAATTCTCTTATCAAACATTATTGGCAACGTAAACAAGAATGAAAAGTACATAATCATCCAAAATCCTCAAGATAATTCCCTGTTCCTCTTGCTGATATCATAAGCATTTCATAATAAGAACTTCGTTGATTTTGAGTAGATTTGACCATTTGTGTAATACTTTATGTAAAAAATAACAGTGAAAAAGATCTTACGCTAACTTATCTACAAGCACAAGATTGGAGAGCAGGTATATTAAATATGTTCACAAGTAGCTTTTGATAAGTAGTAATTGATCCCAAGGAGGAGTAAGGAGAGATTCGAACTAGTAACTTCTGCTTCATGAGACATGGTCCCCAACCGATTAAGCTACCCCTTGAGATTTCACAAGTAGCTTATCTATGACATATATGCCATCAGACCACATGGTGGCAATATTCCTAAAGATTAGAGAGCCCTGGGAAGAGTAAGTTTTACAAACCTTCCTCACAATATACTCTTGAAGATTCAAAATCATTACCTTCTGAATGATGAAAATTCTGAATTCAGGAGTAAGAACAACCTCATTTCTGATAGCGTAACTTATGCCACTATAAGATGTAAAAGAAAAAAGAAAGCTAAAAAGAATCAGCACACATGTTTGTAACATCTTAAGGACAAACAAACATTCATCTTTTATTCTCAATTCTTTTTGTCAAATTTGATTCCCACCAAGTATATAAGTTACGGAAATGAACAATATATGATATCTCATGTCACAACTTTGCCAGCACTTGAAATACTGGAAACTCCTAAATAATGAGCAGCAATAGAGGAAGTTTTGTTAAGACATGGCTTTGAATAAGGATCGTTAAGACATGAAACCTAAAACAGCAAGAGAACTGAAAAGAAAAGAAGGGAGAGATGCAGAACGGTAACAAACCTCTTTTTCATAGAGTACTTCAAAATTTTGGGATAACGTTTCAGCCAAATGTATCAAATGTGCCTGATTGCCACAAGCATTTCGAATGTGATGCCAAACCTGCCAAAAGAAGATGAGGAGATTGTGAACTTCAAATCTGATTGTATCATCTAAAAAAGATCTATCTTAAGCTGGTCCTCTGAATGATTATAAGAAAATTTTGGCCAAAAAAGAAACCAACCAAATAAGTTTCTGATAAAAAGAATAAAAATATAACTTGTTCATGTGATTGTGTTCTTTCCTTCTCTCCAAAAGGGAAACCAATAATAAAAAAAGAATTGCCTCATGTGTGGTGGTGTTCTTTCTGTGACGGGAGGAGGATTGAAGATGTTCGCCAATAAAATATTAACCTAATAAATTTCTGATTCAAGGATAAAAAGCACTTGCTTCATGTTGCGGTGGTGCTCAAGTGCTGGGGGCAGAGGTTAGAAAGTAAAAAGTATTTGGTCTCAGAAAATGGAACACCCACCCCCCCGGTATTCAGTTGTTTTTAGTTAACTTAGTTATCTCTTGTAACATCTTTTAGCATTTGGATCCTATATAACAATTTCCTATTTTTATTAGAAAGAAAATACATAAAATAGTGGACAGCATCATAGCTGGAAATCATGATGGATTTTGCTATATCTCTTTTTTTTTTTGGATAAGTAAGAACTTTGCTATATCTTTCTGTAACTGAGAAAAACCATTAGGATAAGTATATGGCAAGATATGGCGCACCTTGGCAGAGATAAAAAGATGCAACTTAAGATATATGATACAATTCCCAAACAACAACAGCATTATTTATTCACAAGACACATGCACACACACAAACACACTCACCATGTTATCCTTTCTTGAAGTACAACCTAGATAGAAGAAAGACATGTCTTTACATATTACTTATTAATCATTTTCATACCAATTTCTTCACAAATTATACACTATTACGCTAGCACCATCTCAATGTAATTTAATTTAAACATTTTTTTCTATAAGTAATTCAAATTCATTAAAAGTGTAGAGGAGCATAACCCTAGTACACATAAAGTATATAAGAGAATTAATGTATAAAAAAAAAAAAAAACTCCAAAAACTCAAAGAAATTAGAAATGGACAAAATAATGAACGCTACTATCCATGAGTAAAGGGATTTGAATATCTTCTTCAACTCTAACATTGCAGTCTCATGATCTTCAAAGTTCCTTACATTCTGCTCTCTTCAAAATACACCATATTAAACACAAAGGAGCCAACTTTCATACTTTCAAAGCAGTACGGTATCCCAATTGTCCTCTCCAACTAACCAACAATTCTCTCACCCTTCGAGGCATAACCCATGCAACACCAAACAATTGAAAAAGTGAACTCCATAATTCTCTTACAACCTCACAATGAAGAAGGATGTGATCAATAAATTTCCCATTTTTCTTACACATACGACATCAATCTACCACAATAACATTCATTTTTCGTAAATTATCCAAAGTCAATATTCAAGTCGCCGTCTACACAAAGAACATTACTCTCGAAGGAACCTCAACTTCCCAAATACTCTTCTAAGGAAAAGGTAAACTTACCGGAGGAGATAACACATGATAGTAAGACTTCACTTCAACAATTTTCTTTTAGAAGGAATCCATCAAATTTTATCCTCACCTCCTTGCCTAACTTTTTGAGGATACAACTCAAAGAAAGCATAGGCTACTTCCACCTCCCAATCATACGCAGGTCTAGTAAAGAAAATAGTCCAATGAATATTTCCATTCTGGAATTGCATATGATCCACCACCCACGCATCCTTACAATGTGCAATACTAAATAATTCCGGATAAGAAAACTTCAAAGGTTGCTCCCCACACCATAAATCATGCCAAAACCGCACAATAGATCCATCTCTCACCTCGTACCTAACAATTTAGAAAAACCTTCCCACCCCCTCCTAATAAAATATAAGAAGAATATTTATCCATGTGCTGTCAAGTGTCTTAGCAACACAGTTTTTAATTTGACGCTACAATAGGATCAAGTTAATAGCATTACGTGCAAATTCCTCTCACAAACCAGAAATCTTCGAATTTCATATAGAGATCCAGCGACTTCACTTATATGGTTGTTACATAATAAAGGATTCTGCCATTATTGACAAAAAAAAAAAAAATTAAGGATTAGGTCACAAGAATTCTTCTGGCTTACATGCTCAGGTAACTCTTATACCAATATCCAACTACTCAGTTATATCATATCTGTTAACAAATTATAGGAAACTATTGAGTGTTCATGTCATTATTGGAAAAAAATGATCAAATTTGTCAATCCTTTGGCGTGGTTGCATATACATTTAAATAAATGATTTGCACACATAAAATATTAAGCATGAATCCACCATGACCCTTTCCAAACCACTACAACTTCCTCAATTCTCTTGGCCTTTACAATTTTCTTGATTCTAAAATGCGTTTGAACCAAATTGTTGGGTAATGCTCTCTTGATCTGAACTTACAGAATGCATTAAAGTTGTGCATTCGGAATCAATTTCATATAGGATCTAAAGCAAGTTCGTTCAACATTTAGGTATAATAAAACAGCATATAGGGAAAGGATTAGACAATAGCAGGAATTTTTTTTTTTAAAAAAATGAATAATAATATTGAAGATCAAAAAGCAAAACAAATTTAGCATTAGAGAGCAAACCTCTCGGACGTCTGCAAGGAAGGCATCATGTGATCCACCATACACCCCAGAAGTCAACTTCATATCAATAGTTCTGAAGTCTAAAGGAAGTGATAGCATTGAAGGAGATTGAAGAAGCCCCCCATCATCGTTATCAGAACTATTAAGTGATCCTGCTAGCAAACTAGAAAAAACCATCTTTTCATCTGCAGTGGCAGCAAGGCGAAGTACCTCCCGGCATTGTTTCATAATCACATCAGATACAGTGTTAACACATTTATTTTTCCTCTTTCTATTAGGTTTCTGCTGCAGGTTTTCACCGTACACCTCAGCGAGTAACGAGAGTACAGCTCTCTGTAATCAACCAACAATAACAAGCCTTTAGTGTGGCATAAGGCTTCCATATAAATGTCTTTAGCTTAACAATGAAATGTACCTTGACAGTTAATGAGAACAAGAAATTCTTAAAATGCAATGAATTATTGGAGATACCCATGTCAATATAACTAAAGTCTACCACAACCAAATTTTCAGGGAAACATGACACTAGAAGAAGAGATAGGACATTCTGTAAAGAGGAATCCATGATTCTGCTAATAAGGTAACATCTTATCATTCCTATAGCTGTAGCTTAGTGATTTCAATGTTGCCACATTGGCCAACCAGATTCTGACTTGCCTTTATATGCAGAAAGTAGTAGTGCTGGACACAATGGAAACATAAACCCTCCATCTTAATTTATTAGTTAAAAATTTCTAGATAACATGTTCCAAAATTTTCTCTTAAAAACATATGGGTAGTAAGCACCTTGGTAGGCCCCGAAGCATTTCCCTTGTAGACTTCCTTACATATTGAATACTCCAGTACCTTCTTTGCCCATTCTGGTGGATTTTTCTCCAAAGCATTATAAACACACTTTCTAATTCTAGCTCCAACATTAGTGGGTAGCTTTCTAACTGGTTCCAGCGCTTGTGCCCACTCAAGATTTTCACCATTATTCACCTTAGGTGTTTTGCAACCACCACTTGCATCAGATTTGTTGTGTTCAACACTTAAACCATCATCCGCATTCTCCGCTGAACCAAAGATTTGCCTTTTAGCCCCTGCAAGCAGCTGAGAATCACAAAAATTAGGGCATCATCATCTAATAAGCATCTTATACAATATAAAGTGAATTTAGGATCATGAACCTGAAACCAAGACTGAACCCAGATTTTACCAAATTGCAAGAAGACATACAGACATTGAATGTATTAAAAACAATATGAAAGAAAGGAAGAAAGATTACGAATTTGATGTAAGGAGACAGAAAGTATAGGAAGAACAAATGTCAAAAAAAACCATATAAGTAACTAACCTCAACGGTTATTTATTTTAATAAGTAATCGAAATATCATAAAAAACGCAACTCAAGTACACATGAAGTATACAGGAGAAATGCCTAACTAGAAGGAGAAAAAAGAACAAGAAAATCATTAAAACTAGCCACCTAGGGAGCTAAAAACGCAGTTGTCAAAGTATAAAGAGAATAAAAAAAGGACTTGAGCCCCTCCAACGTCCTCTCGGTCCTCAAAATTTTGATTTTTTATTTCCCTCCAAAGGCACCACAAAAGGTAAGAGAGTACCATCTTCCACACAACAACACTCTAAAAGCTCCCACCCGTCCACCAACAAGCAAACAAATCAACCACCCGATTAGGCATAACTCATGACAACCCAAAGCGATTGAATTTTTTTTTTTTTCATAAGGCGCATACAACCTCACAATGGAGAAGAAGATGGTCTACGGATTCCCCATTTCTCTTGCACATACAGTTTCTATCAACCACAATGACATGCCGCTTCCTAAGATTGTCCAAGGTATCTCTCTTAGGGCCGCTGACCAAGCGAAAAAAGCCACTCTCAAAGAAACCTTGGCCCGCCAAATATGTTAGAATATAAATTAAATGATTAAATTCATTCATTCCTATCGACTTAATCTTTTGGAATAAGTGGTAATTTAACATGGTATTAGAGCAGATATTCTGAATTTAAACTTTATTTCTGTCATTTACTTTGCACTCAATTAAATATTTCACGTGTTGAGTCTCACCTATTAAGGTAGAGTCTGAACCCACATGTGAGAAAAAATATTAGAATATAAATGAAATGATTAAATTTCTTATTTCCTATCAATTTAAGATTTTTGGATAAGTGGTGATTTAACAAAATACTCTTCCAAGGCAAAGGAAAGCCATCTTTACATGCAAGGACCCCATAAAAAGGAGCTAACATTGAATATCCCTTTGTGTGAAGGGGCCCACCAAAGCTTGTCTTCCTCTTCCTATCTCACTCTATGGGAATACAACAAAGTGAGAATGAAGCCAAGACATCCACCTTCCAATCGTGAGCTACTTTAATAAAGCTTACATTCTACTTAAGGGAACCACTAGAAAGATTCAAATGAACTGCAACAAAAGCATCCTTCACACAAGCAATGCTATAGAAATCCGGGAATGCTTCCTTAAGGGTCATCAAGCCAAGACATCCACCTCCAATCGTGAGCCATTCTAATAAAGCTTACATTTCACTTAAGGGAACCACTAGAAATATTCAAATGAACTGCAACAAAAGCATCCTTCACACAAGCATCTCCCAGCTCAAATTTGGGAATGCTTCCTTAAGGGTCATCTCTCCACACCATACATCATCCCTGAATCTAATCTTGGAACCATCTCCCAGCTCAAATTCTAGTATGGCTATAAAATATCCTCCATCCCCTCCTAATATTCTTCCATAGCCCCATCCCATATGGCCTAGGGGGATCAATAATACACCACCCACCCCAAGCACTACCAAATTTAGAATCCACAATAATTCTCCACCATGCCTCTCTCTCTTGCACATAATGCCACAACCATTTTCCTAAAAGAGCATGATTGAACATCCTCAACTTCCGAATCCCCAAACCTCCCTTAGAAATTGGAAAGCAAATTTTGGACCAACTAACCATGTGATATTTGAATTATTCACCTATCCCACCCCATAAGAAATCTCGATGGATCTTCTCTATGCGATTTGTCACACCAACAGGAAGGGGGAAATGAAACAGGAAGTACGTAGGTAAGTTTGAAAGATTGCTCTTTATAAGGGTAACCCTACGACCATTGGACAAATATATCATTTTCCAACAAGCCAATCAACGGTCAATCTTTTCAATTACACCATCTCAAATAGATTTGGCCTTGTAATAGGCCCCCAAATGAAGATCAAGATACTTCAATGGCAAAGAGGAAACCCCACAATCCAAAATGCTAGCCAACCCATCCATGTTACCCACAACCAGATTAACCTTCAAACCTGAGACACTTCAAAGGTTATTATGCACATTTAGTCATGTAAATGCAACCTAATCAAACCTTATCATTCATTTTCAAATTCACAATTGCAATTTAACGGTTAATACTTTTATGGTTGGACTTGACCTATTCCACCATAGGCTTATAAGGTAGGTTACTTATCCACAATCTAAATCCAAATGAATATTCTTGTAACAAATTACAGGACGAGGTATTTCAGTGATGAGATTGCATTAATATTAGAGGAAATAAGCATGAAAATTTTATGGAATTGCCTTTTCTTAAATTTTGAAGACATTTTCTTTTGAAATCAAGAAACTAAAACAATATTGCAAATAGATTACAGAATAAAAGGAAAATCTTACCAGTGCACCTGGTTCTCTTCCAGCCACAACTGCAATTGAACCACAGAGTAACCCACCATCACCTCGCAAACACTGCAACACTTTGCTACTCCCATGGCCAATGATCCCTGAAGACTCAAGGTTACCATCCATGAATAAAACAATTAAAATGTACCTCCGAGCTAGTTCCAGCCATGTAAGCTCATTAATTGGGAGCATGTCAAGCATGGTTTTCTTAACAGAAATCAAGTTTTCTGCATCTTTCTTTCTTCCCCGTCTAAACTTAGATTCTGCAATATCAGAATTAGGATCTACAAATGCTGCAACCTTGGACTGCAGTTCACCTAGTAGCACTTTTAGCAGTGAGCAGTGGACCTTTGTCAAAGCTCTCCTACTAACAAAGGAATAGCCATTTACAAGTTCCCCTTCAAGTTCATTAAATGATAAAGGTTCCTTCAGTTCCAAAACTTCAGAAAAACGGCATAGTAACTCCCAAGACTGAACAAGTGGAACAGAAATACGGTAAGTATACAAACCTAAAACAAGAACATTCCATTAATTTTCTTTAAGTTTCATGATACTAAACAGTAGAGATAACCTATACCTGAAGAACATCACCAATTGAATCTGCAGGAAGCTTTAAGCTAACTGGCTTGCCAGGAGGACAGCAATCTTTCATTACAGATTTTTCAACTACCTGCTTCCAAGAACTTTTACAACCTTTGAGAAAACAATCTGCTTTTTTCTCACCCTGTATGCCAGTCTTCCTTTTGACCAGAAGAAATCCACTTCCAACAGTGTGTAATTTTGAAACGTCACCTCTTTCATTCAGGGACTTATATTCTGAACAGGCATCTACCCCAGGAAGCTTTTCTACAATTTCTTGCACAAATTCAGTATCTAGTCCAAATCTGTCTTGGTCCAACCATTTTGCCAGTGCTTCGCAAGTAGTAATAAGCTCATTATCACTTTGAATACAACATCGGATGTTCCTAGGGCCAGAGAGATGGCAGAACTTGGCTAATGAATCAGAAGCTTCTATGCTATCAGATAGCACGCCTGATGACCACATTCCATGGAAGGCATCCTTGCACCGAAACTTACACAAACCAGTCTGCTTGTATACGTTGCGGCAAGCATCTGCTAGATTTTGAGAGACCCTTCTCCATACTGAAATTGATGATCTCCCTTCTACTAAGAATTCACCAATATTATCTATCACCTCAGAGTTGTCGACTGTACATTTCCTAGGACTTTGAGTAAGGCAATTTGATTCTGTTTGCAAATTATTCATAGTCTGAAAATTGCAAACTTCATTTGATTTTTTCCCAGATTCTGATAACATATTGTGATCTAGTTGTGGAGGACAATGATCCGAAAATATCGTCTGAATATCTGTATCCTCATCATCAATTAAACCAAAAGCGGTTGAATCATCACTTCTACCATTATATGAGTCAAAGCTTCGCCTGTAGATAACTGTTGATCCGATAGGGATAGGCTGCATGGAGCATGGAAATCTTTGAACCTTGAAAACTGGACCAGAATCACCACCATCCAAGACATCACATACAAAAAGAGACCCAGTGATCCTGTCATGCCAACTAGATCTATAGCCTATTGGCCAGATCTGGCTAGTATTATGATACGTGGGTCGTGGATCAACCTCCCCCATGGAAAGAATACAGAAGTCTTCAAACTGAATTGGAAATCCACCCTAAAATGGCATTACAGTAATACATAAGGTCAGAAAGCATGCTAAACGAACCATCAAATTACCAATATAACCATCATAATTCTAACACTATGATAATACAAACATGAAATAGAAAGAACAGGAGGAAATGATGTTTCATGCAGTGAAAAGATAAATTGATCTAAAATTACCTGAAGTTGCTCGACACTATAGCCTCCATTATCCTCAGACATAGCTTGCGTAGTTCTCACATTACCCTTCAACTTGCAGGCCTGAGTAATGTCAGTCCCAATGCCTAATGATAACTCTCCACAAGAACTTCTTGAATTTTCTTGACATTTTCTGGAATTTTTTGCTCTAAAATATATAGACTCTCTTCTCCTACATAAATGCAATCTTTTCCTCACAAAAGCAAATCTATCACTAGTGCCCTCAGATTCTATGGAATGGAAGTCTACCACCAACCCAAGATGACAGGCAACATCAAACATAGAACAGAACTTTTTTCCATCCGGGGCACAGTAAACTGGAAAGACTTTGCTTCCATTCTGACAATAGTTAAATTCCACGTACCAACCATCTCCCAGTATGCCATGATGTTCAGCAATAAATTCTCTCAGTTCTTGCATATATACCTCGCTTGGATTCTGGAATGGTATCTTATGGGGTGTAGCATTGCTAGCCCAAAGCCTTCCTTTTAGTTTGGAGCATAGATCTGTTTCAGTAAAATTTCCAGCAAAATTCAGTCTCTGCTGCACCGAATCTTTAAAATCTGATCTAACAATGTGTCTCACACTGCCATATGTCTTCAGAAGATCAAATTCATTTAATGGGTTTCCAATAAAAGAAGTATCACGCACTACGTGCATTCTACAAACCACAAGACATGCAACCCATCAATCATTTAAGGACTCAGACGTTTTTTTCTTTAAATAAAGACTGCTTAGAAAATATATACGCTAGGTATTAACCAGCAACATAATAAACTATTGCAGCAAACAAGCAAGTCAGAAAAGGCTAACTAAATGCAGCCTTCCAACCATTAAGATTGTATCAGATCAGCAGTCAAAAGCCCACACCAAAGGCATTTCTTTTGATTTTCTATGCCTCCCACGGTATATCATCATGTTCATGAGAAGTCATTTCCACCAGAGGACAACTACTATATTGGAAATGTCCTAATAAGAACGAGTTTGAAGGATAACTCCTTCACAATCAACCTGTTTAATTTTCACAAAACTCTTAACTTTCAGCACGTGTCTAATATTTTTTTTCCAGAGCATTACAGTATACATCAAATCAGACATGCAAAGATAAGAATTTGAGCAACTAGCCCGCTGTAACTCTGCCATCCAGTAAATTCGCTAGGTGCAGTGCATGCAAATGTGAAGTGGCCTTTCTCACAAAACCTAGCAATAAAAGCAGCTAATGCTAAAATTAGAGAGTATCATACAAAGTAGCAAAAGGATCAGCAACCCCTTGTCCGGTTGCTTACGAAAAAAAAAAAGAGAGAGAGAGAGAAAATAAGAGGGAATCAAAGATTTCGAACTTCATGTTCTTTCGTTGCTCTTGAAATCTCATTAAAAAATAAAATAAAAAACCCTCAGTAAGCCAAAAGTAACATTATTAGGTTCTCTTACGTATGGCTTATGACGATGAGCTCCAGCTTAGCTGAATTGAGCTACGTAAAGCGACGCGAGGTCATGTTAAATGTGTTAACTACTTCACTACATCCCAACGAGAAATTAAACAAATGAAGGTTTATTGGAGAACTTTCTTCTCTGGCGTCCCACAAGTTTAACAAAATGTACCAAAGTTAAATTTCCTATCATTTGCCCGCACTTTCTCAGCAACCAAACAAAGCATAATGTGTATGCCTCTATCACAAACGAACTAGTAAAGCAGCAACTCAGAGCAAAAAGCAAAGCTTAAAAAAAAAAAAAATACAAACAAAAATCAAAACTTGAACTAAGAGAAATTTTAAGAAATTCCATACCCAGAACTCATCGACTGGACACATTCATCGCCGTCGGCCTCGCTCGGCGGCGCCGCATTGATGTCGAGGAGAGTGGCGCGGCCTCTGCTGCCTGTGGCAGAGTTAACAGGGCTTGGAGGCCCCGGAGCAAGGTCTCCGGCGGAGAGAGGTGGCTCGTTGAGGTCGATGTGGAAAGGCATGGCTCGGCTCGGCTTCTCGGGCGGCTTCGCAAGAGATTCGTTGAGCTCCATCGTTGACAGATCATTCTGAGCCACAGCAGCGCCGGGTTTGGTTCTCTGTCCGGTGCATTTTTAGTTGCGGCGAAAAAGGTTCGGAGATTGGAGGGTTGTGAGCGAGCGAGCGAGTGAGAGAGAGGTTTCACGGACTGAGCTGCGAGAGTTAGACGACGATAATGCCAAAATGGCCCGAGAGGGGTCTTGGGCGTCGCGTCACTATAAAAAGACGGAATTGGGCTTTGGATGTTTGGTAACGACGTCGTTTTACTACGGTAGGGTCGGGGCCTTTGGGGAATTTGCCCTGGCAGCGTCACTTTCCAGTTTGGGATGGTTCACTTGACTTGGGCTTTCATGGCAACGAGACCCGTGTCTCCAAGCAAACAAAACTCTCTCTCTCTCTCTCTCTATACGTGCATAGCGAATCTGTTCCCTTCAGGGCAGAGAGAGTGGAGAGAAAAATATGACGGTGGACAAGTACAAACATGAAACACCAGAATTTGACTCATTGCAACGGATCGCATATCTCAGGGAATATCACGCGGCACAAAATATTTGCTTTCAGATGATTATCCACTGTTTGATTGATTGATAACCACCTCATTATTGCGGTGAACATTAATCCATCTCATGAAAACGGTTTTAGAGTCCATTTGGACGTGATTTTTGGCAGGTTTATTTATTTATTTATTTTTAATTTTTAATTTTTTAATTTTTTAATTTTTGTAAGAAGAAAGTATATGGTTTTAGATAAAACCATGAAGAACGGTTTTGTTCTGGGAGTGAGTTTTAAAAACATGGCACTTTTTTTTTTAATAAAAAACATGGCGATTTGAAAACATTAAATGGATTCGAACATGTCAGACTGTCAGTCAACCAATGCTCAGGTCAGCACTTAACAAGAGGTGGCGAATCCGCGATAGCCTCTTTTACTAGATTGGAGCTATGAAACTTGGGCTAAGCTAAATTCAGTCTTTGGGACCATAACTGTATTTGTAAAAGTTGTATTTTGTTTAACTGTATTCTAAAATTGCAAGCCAAATTAATCCACAAAATTTGAAGACGCATCAATTTTCACACATTATTTTTTTAAAAAAATTACACGTTATTGAAACCGTTAAACTAAATGGACCCTTAATTTTGTTATGGTATGATTCGAGTGGAGCCTAATTTGTGGTATGAGTGTTTAGATTAGACCAACATATGAAATAAATTTAAAGGCCTTACCTTTTGCATTGTATCAATTCTAAAACTTTTGACGTATAACAAATTCATATTAATGTTTAAAAAATTCACATCTTGTTGAAATGGTAAAATTTTTCTTTAAATTGGATTGGAAGAATTTTTTTAAACCTAATTTATAAAAATAACATGTGTTCATTTGCATGTAATAAACATATACTTTTTTTATAGCATGGGTTTTTCATATGCCTTTTTCTTTAAATAAAATTTCTTTTAAATTTATTATTATAATTAAAAAAATGTGTTTCTTATATGTAACATATGTTATTTTTATAAATTAAATTGCAGAAGTTCTTTTGTTAGACACTAGCAATAAAATTTGAAAAGGAAGCCGATGAGATCATTAATAAATGCACATAGGTTTTCATAAACTACATTTGGTTGAGACTAACGAGTCTTCAGGGTTTGCATTCTCTTTTAAAAGCCACGACTATGTTAGAGTACTCCAAAAAGAGACAAATTATCTGCAAAAAGAGCAGTAATAGCATAAAATAAAACAGTAGTCACACTGCACGTTTGCCGTTTTCACCTAATTCGAGTAGTCACGTGAATAAAGTTCTTGTTAATTAGATTGGGGTAATTTTCTCAAAATTCAGTTTTTAAAATTTTAGTAGGTTCTTTAAATAGGTGAAAAACACATACTTTTTTTAATAGTTTTAACAGAATTAAATGATATTCTATTACAAAAATATGTTTTTCACATTATATTAATAAGGCATATGTCATGAAAACCCATGACAAATTTATAGACTGAATTTTAAAAAAAAATTCCCATTTCAGTGGAAGTAAAACTTTGTCTAAATAACAGTAAACTGGTTTCTTAATTAAGTAAATTCAAGATCATATACAGATTCAATGAAAACCCCAATTAAAAAAGCTTAGGAAATGAAGCAGCTTCAACTTCTTGTAACTCCAACAACATTTAATTAATGTAGTAAACCTCTAGTTGAAGAAGGCATAGGTGATAGATAAGATAACAGAATTGGCTGATCTCAAATTTAATGGGGGTGCATTCATTAGAAGCCTTTGAGGTCGTACTTCGTGGCCAGGGCTTAAGCAGCACAGCCATCAAAAGAGCCCGTGGTTCCAACACTTGAAAATATCATTAACAATTGAGTTTACAAGGCTCTACAGAATGTAAACACCATTGGCAACTCATTCCAACCCCCTTTGTGGCAGAGTTTTTTCATGCCATACAAATTGCCTCAAAATCAGATGACCCAAAACCAAGATACAACTGAACCAATAGCCAGACCAAAAACTAGGAACAATACGGTCACAATCCCTGCAGTCTCTGAATGTTGTAACTGGACAACTTTGGGAGCCAAAATCATCAACACGCTAGTCAAGTAGCCATTGGTAAGCCCCAAAAGGCAGGTCAGGATTGTCACTGGAATCTCCGTTCGAAAGAATTTGGGACCATGCAAGCACCCATAGAAGAGAGGAAAGAACAGCAATCTTACAACGGTGCCACCAATGACGACCTTTGGATTTTGAAGGAGATACGCTGCAGTCAGAGACTTTCCAACAAGATCAAACACATTGTAGCCAGTGATTAGGAGGATCGAGTACCAGTCCTTGAGAATCTGCGAGTGCACATCCTCTGTGATATACCCGGGAAATATTGACAGAGTCACAATATAGATGAGGACAATGCCAACTCCATACCACTTCACTCTTCCTACTATATCCCACAAGGTTGCTCTCCAAACAGGCCCCGTGAGGGGACCTTTCTCTTCTTTCTCCTCATTTACAGCCTGAGCTTTCAATTCGTTGTAGTACTTTATAACCGGAAGCCTGTGTGCTACATTATAAAACACAATGCATACAGCCATAACCACGATGCTAACACCGAAATACAGGTTTGCACTGCTTCTCAGGCCATTGGCATCCTGTGGGTATATGGCCTTGGTTATGATTCGTAGAAGAGAAATCAGGACCCCTGCAGTTAACAATTTGAGAAATTATATGAGTTTTCGGATGAGGTGGTAGAATATTAATTAAAAGATTAAATTTATCATTTCTTTTTTTATTGATAAGTAATTCATTCATTAAAAGGGCATAGGGGCACAACCTTAGCAGAAAGTATACAAGAAAAATCCTCTTTAACGAGAAAAACAAAAATAAAAATCCACAAAATGAAAATTGTAAAACATTATACGCCATGTCCATATATAAAGCGATTTGACCAAGACATTCTATAGGACTTCCACCGAAGTCTCGTGATCTTTAGAACACCTTGCATTCCACTCTCTATACACATCCCATTATGCACAAATGGGACATCCTCTAAGCATCTAAAATGGAACGACTTCTCAGTTGGCATTTCAAACAATTCAACAACTCTATTACTATTTTAGACATGACCCATATTACTATTATTTTAAATTTTGAAATAAGTGGTGATTTAATCCTCAATTCAAATCTTGTCGCCGTAATTTATCACATATTTCAATTAAATATTTTACATGTTCGCCTCAGGGAAATTTGATTCTACACCAAAGAAAAATTGTTAAATATCAATTAAATGATGAACATTTTTTATCCACTTAAGTTTTGAAATAACTGATAATTTACCATTCGGTAATGAGCATCTCGTTAACCGTTATAAACAGCACATATTCCTTAGCATGAAATCCTAAGACTCCTGTGCTGGCCTGCTATCAGGTCAGGAGGTATATCAGAGAAGTCCAAAACAATATTTTGTTTCACTCAGACCAATCTTCTAGAAAATGACCAGACACAGTATTTGGATTCTGATGTATGCGAGTTTTCAATCTCTCGAATCCCAAAACGTAAGTTAAATGCTACGCACTCTCATTCTCACTCTACGTAGCTATTAGCTATAACAGTAATGATAGTGTTTACTCACTCCGAGTATAAACAGAATTTGGGTATTTAAACACAAAAACCTCAAAATAAGAAAAGAAAAAGGATCTGAAAGCCCCAATTTAAGCACAAAAACCAATTCGATCAGCTTCCAATAACAAATTGAAAATCAAAACTAATAGGAAGAGATGAATGATCACCTGAAGCGGCGGTGCCAGCAACAACGGCCTGCATGTAGCGCTCGGGAAGCTCACCGGCGGCCCCGATGACACCACCCTGGACCAACGCGTCAGCGAGGCCACAGAGCGCCATGACCGCGACGGTGACGTAGAATCCGTTGTACAAGCCGACCTGTCCCTTGATGTAGACGAGGTCCATGACGGGGACGACGAGGAGGGCGAGGACGAAGAGGGCTAGGCCGACGTTGATGCGGACGAAGGAGTGAGATTTGTGGGAGTAGAGGATGATGAGGAAGAGACAGACGAGGCCCACCACCATGTATACGACGGCGAAGATGCGGTCCACGCTGACGCCCGGGTAGAGGTAGTCGAAGTAATCGACGGCCGTGATGAAGGCGTTCCATGGAAGGAGGTACCCGCAGCCCAGCGTGAAGTAGATTATGTAGGCAAAGTGGAATGCGTCTTTGGGGAGTTTGTTATCGGGTGTGGTGGCGGTGGATGTGGTTGTGGTGGGGGCTGAGAGGAGGAGGGTGGACTCGGAATCTCCGTCGCTGATTTTGCCGGTGACACCCATCGGAGATCCAGGTGGGCTTTGGCTTTGGGGTTTGTGCTGAGTTTCTTGGGAGCAATAATTGCCTTTACGCCGAAGTAATGTCGTTCTTTCGAATATTGCCAATCACGTGGGATTACGGGTGGGTTGGGCCTGGGTCTCAGTGGACTTGCGGTTAGTTTGTGGTAGCTGTAGCCTGTGGGTAGATACTCTAAAGAATGTTGAATATTAATAATTATTGACTATTGAAGAATGTATATTCTTTCTCACTGCCCTCCCCCTCCCCATCTAACCCCACGGCATCATGGCCAGAGGTGGAAACATGACTTTTTATTATGGAAGATCGGAATATATGTAAATAAATAAATATATAAATATATATAGTCCTTTTACGCACGTGTAAATACTCTGTTTATAAGACCATAATTTCTATTTATATATGTAACCTGAGATTTCAACGTTCTTCTTTAAGTCCATGTTTATTTAGCATAATGTACTTAATTTCATGATTTTATTTGTAATGAAAGCTTATGGGTTTTACTGTTTATGTCCCATCTTCGCAACAAAAACTGAACTCACCAAGCACCAAGTCACCCAACGCGGCCCAACAAAACCACACACAGTTTTAGGGTTTCAACTTTCACCTCATAGCAAATGAATGAAAAAGTAAATAGAATAAAAAATACATACCAATATATTATGCATACAATTCACCATACACATACTGCAGATATTTGATATTAATCAAAATCCAATCCAAAATAAAACCATTACATTATGAATAATAATACATGTTACTCACATATTTTCTTTATATTCACCTAAAATTGATATGACTTTTAAAATTTTCATTAAATTTGTGATAGACCATTATTAAATTTTGATCAAATAATAATTTTAAAAGCTGCATCAAATTTTTATAGACACCAAGACATACTGACATGTATCATTACTTTCTCTCTCTCTATATTCATATATTATGAGCTTGACCACCAAAATGGTTGGATGGAGTTCATGAGATCCTCTCAGACATAGATAACATGATATGAGCGATAATTTTGTACACCACAAAGAAAAACTTCAGTAGAGGGAGATTGAAAAATGTTAAGCTTACAAAATTTCTTAAAAAAAAACACTTACAGAGTGATGTGACACAACATGATTGAATTTCTCAAAATTTGAATTCATCTTCCTTCCAATCATATTGTGCCACATCACTTTGTAAAAGTTTTTTTTGTAAAAAAGTTTTGTAAGCTTAGCATTCTTCAGGAAGATTTGAGTAGAGCAGAGAACCATTGTCCATGGTGATGGATGATGGCTAGAGACAATGTTTGAAGATGGTGGCGACTGACATGAGTGACCGAAGATGGTGTCTAAAAAATGGCAAAAGAGAGTGGTGACAGAAGGCAACGATGGCTAAAAATGAGCTATTTTACAACAATTGGCATAAAATAAGCCACAATAGACCGAACAACTTGGGGCAACAATGGGTCTGGATCATCAAACACGACCAACAAAGGTCAAATGTTTGGGTCAACAAATGGCCAAAAAATGGGCCACATATAAGTACTTGACCCTTTTTTTTTTCAACCGAAATTTTTTTCTTGGTTTCTCCTTTTTTTAAAAAAATGTTTTTTTTTAATATGAAGAGGGACTAAACGACTTGCAGTTTAGGTTTTCTGTCTGATGGGAAAAACAACTTGTCATTTAGATATAGGCTAAAACACAAGGACTGAATGACTTATTTATTTTATTTATCCCACCAAATCACTCATTCTCGCATGGCATAGTTAATGGGCAAATTTTTGGTTTCAAAATCTAATCCCTTATTATTATTATTATTATTTTCCTCTCAAAATCTTTAATTCTCTCTTATGCGCTGATAGGATCTCCAAAATATTTTCAAATATTTCCAATTTCCTTCTGTTTGGGTGTCACTCTTATTTCCTTCTATTAACAATTAATTACTTATTACGCTTATTTTCATATTAAGCTTTATTTATCTAGATCTAAATGGTAGATTGGTAGATTCTTATTTATAGAAGTTAGAATGAGAACTGATCGATCAATAACTAAAAACTAATTATTGATTATCTTAACTAATTATCCTAACCAACCAATAAGACTTATAAAGTGTTTACCTGAGAGAGTAAAAAGTGAAATTCTATATTCTAATGATATGAAAGTGGAATTCAACTTTTAAAGAAAAATAAAATGCATGATCTCTGATTTTTGTCATAAATTGTACTATATATATATATATAAGTACGTATCCACATATTTGTTCCGATGTAAGCATTCTAAATTTCAAATTCGCACAAGAGAGGTTGTTTAGATACCAAGAATTAATTAATCGGCGTATTTTGATTGAATTAGAATGAAATTAGGGATTTCGGCTAGTGCTTAGAGTTTATCAGATATTAAAATGTCATCATTTCCCTTACGTACGGTGACAATATGTGAGGGATTGCATGTTTAATAAAAAGATGTGTTCGAATGTAATTTTATACCATCTTGATTGATAGAATATATGTCCCATTTCAACTCAATAAAAGAATAGTATAGATCTTATATTAAAAATAGCAAACAAGATTGAAAAATAACCTATCCAATAAAGTATTAAATCTCATCATAATCTAGCTAGGGTTTAACATTTGGAATTATATTTTGACAGATGTGACATTTGTCGTGTGCCATAAATGATTATGAATGATCCTTCTTTTCTTTTTTTTTTTCATTATCTTCATATTTGTTAGTCCTTTTCTCTTTATATTTCTTAATTGATAATGCCTAAGGACGATGACGTGCGCGGACGAGCTTCATTAACCATGCCACCTTATCTTTCTCTAAAACATGTTCTTTTGCAGGCCATGTTATACCCCAGGCGTCAATTTTTTCTTATCTTAACTACTGCTTCACAAATTAAAATCTTTTTTTTGTCTTTTGTCTGACAATGCTTGGCACTTTGGTGACCTCGTTTGAAGCTCCAAAAATTTTTTGCCTTTTCACACTCCCATGAGAGAGAGAGAGAGAAAAGTCGCATGGAGAACATGCAAGATGTATATCAGAGGTTGGAAAACACTCTAATATCCGAGTTTTACAAAGACCACAAATTAAAATAACTTTGAATCATTAGACAAATATTTAATCAAATCGTGCACGGGACGGGGTAATTATATTAATAACACGATTGATTGATGTAATGTAAAATTTGGTCTATGTAATATAAAGGCGAAAGAAATTTTATAATTTTTATTTTTTTAAAAGAAAATACAAGAATATTTCCAAATAACTGTATAATAAATCTTGAATTTTGAATATAATTTTAAATTAAGAGCTCTAATTTTTTTTTCTACGCCTAACTGGGTATAAGTATATTTATATATATATTAACCTTTGGTTTTCTGTTGTGGCACATAAATTGATAGAGAGGCTCACTTATGTGGGGTTACTGGCTAGGCAAAAAGAAATATGCACAAGCTTGTGTTGCCGATCCCGTATCTAAAATCATACTTTGGGCCTGTTTGGGATTGTGATTTTGAAAAGTGCGATTTTAAAAGTAGCGATTTTAAAAAGTGCGATTTAAAAACATGATTTTTGAAAATGCAGTTAAACGTTTGGCAAAATCACAGTTTGGCCTTTAAAATCGCAGTTTACCATTTAAAATTCTGAGTTTTCAAAAAAGCACCCCCTTAATTGCGATTTCTGCGTTTTCAAATCGTAATTTTTTAAAAATGTAGTTCCCAAACAATTCAGTTTTTGCGATTTAATTTAAAATCGCACTTATTATCTACAAAATCGCTTACCCAATCGCACCCTTTGTTTAAAACCTCAAGGTACATATCTTCTATATTATAGAAATTAAATCAACGTCGTACCTACTACCTACAGACAGGCTACGTCAAAAACTATCAAACAAATTAAAGCTATATATATCTCTTTCTTTTTCCTTCTCAATCACTCCTATATATCACGTACGAGAGATTCTTCGTGGGTTTAAATGACTAAATGGTACTTTTGATCACTCCTATCATGAAAGATTCATCGTGGATCTAAATTCTAAAGTGTTTAATCAATCTATATATGCATATATAGGATCCTGTATGTTAAGCTAGCTTTCATGATGTTGATTAATCCAAATATAGATAAGGGTGGAGAAAATAGAAATAAAATAAGTTGTAAATATATTGTATTTATATCATGACTAGTGACTACTGTAAAATATATGTACTTTGAATTCATAATTCCAATTGAAATTAATTGAAATTTAAGGTTATTTTATTTTTGATTTTTTGTTTTCCCGCATGCGTACATTGCCGGCTTATATTGATTAAGTTACATACAATATATATATACACGTGCATCTCGCACTTCCAGTTCCACTGATGCTTTGAATGGGGTTATATAGTCCCTAATGTACTGCCAAATTTTGAGCGTAACACAAACCGTTGGATAATATATACAAGAAAACATAGAAAGAGAGACATAAAATTTGAACAACATAAATACAAGAAAAATTTGAAAGTACATATATTTGAGTTTGGTACATGTACTTAATTGACTAAACAAAGGATAGATGAAACTTAAATCATGATGTTTAAAAATAAGAAACTATAATTCCCTCGTATCATCAAAATTAAAGAACAAAAGCACAAAAGAAAAGCTATAGAGATAGTCCTATGGATTGAGGTTCGCTCCTCCATCATGATCCCTTGGTGCTCGCCGTGGATGACGAGTCTCACTCATCATCGTTCCTTGGGGCTCGCCGTCGCTCCACGTCATCCCTGGAACAGGTTGCTTAAAACCAATGAAGGAAAGTTTCGTAAATAATCAGCACGGTGCATGTCCTCTTAAAAACACATTCTGCTCAAAACTAAATCTCAAAAGTAAGTATTTTCTTCAGAAAATTATGTTCAACAATTTTCAGGAGTACTTACATAGTAATTCAGACCGTAGAGCCTTATCTTTGATTTTAGCCACCTGCAGAAGATTTTATTCAAAAGTGCAAAGGAAAATGCTTGGTTTCAACTCTAACCATCCAACTCATAAGTAATTATTATTATTTTTTTTTTTGAAAAATCAAAGCAAGTTGAATGGGGTTGGATGAAAAAATTAGAAGCATAGCACTGCCCATTCGCAAAAGGCTTTGGACGGAAACATGAGATTTGGGTTGACGCATGACACGTGTCTCAGTTACATAAAAAATAAGTGTCATGTTTCAAGCATCTAACGGCCTGAATAATACAAGAAAAAATAAACGGCATTCCACAACCAAAAGTTGTATAATACAAGAAAAAATTAAAATTAAAATAAAAGAAAGAGAGAGACAAGCGGCATTCCACAACACATAAAATTTAAACAACATAAATACGGTTAAAATAGTTTAAACAATAGCGGTAGTAGACTAATATATATAAAAGTTAAATAATGATGTTCCAAAATAATTAATTAACAAACTAGCTTCCCCTATCATCCAAAACAACATCCACAAAAATCAAAAAGCATAGTTGCGTTATATCTCATCTATCACCATCCCTTGGGCCTTGCGTGGATCGCTCCTCGTCACTATACGCTTAGGGCCGAGCCGGGTCAGGTCTTGCTCTTTATCAAGGTTCACCGTATCCTGGTATCGTAGACCAAAACATGCTGCTGTCACTGGGATTACCAGATATTTGTACTCGAAATCTGGGCACCGGCATGGGCATCGGTTGGTACATGCTAGGATAAAGTTTACAATATATAATCAGTTAGCTAGTATCAATAAGAAAATAAAGTAGTTGTCACAAAATAATAAACTTGATATGAAGGACATTAACATACCACAACCAAAATATGCAAACAAACGGGCAGTAAAGCGAAAAGCGGCTGCAAGTGGTGATCTTCCCAAACACAATCAACACTTTGTTTAGTCGAAGTAAACACAATCTCTTCACCGATGTCCGAATCATCATTTTCCAAGGTCAGCTTCAGATAGCACATTATGCAAGAAGATAGTGTGCAGACGAAACAAAACCAAAAGATATGGTTTTTAACCCACATGCATATAAAGTGAATGAACAACGCAAGCCCTACCCTTAAACCAAGCTTGCACTAGCAGACGCTCGGATGGATTCCCAAATGAAAAACTTAGCAACCAATTTCTTGAGGTATGTCACATGTAAAAATGGGTAAACAACACAAATCAGTAATAAACCACCCAAGTATGAGACGAGACACACGGCTTGATTATTAAAAACGTGCACACCCAATGCTCCCATTGACGCAAAACAAAGAACAAGACAAAGAACCCAAGCAAACGCCCACTGACCTGGTGTCATTTTGTTTTGCAACTACCACAGATCAGCCATGAGAGTGAGAGTGGTATGGATGCATGGAGGGGCATTTTATAGAATTCTTTTTGCAACATGTAGGAGCCCATTAACATCTGCTTTCCTTTTTGAAGGCACTTCGGCCATTTAATTCAAAATTACAAGCGACTTATTTTCATGCAAGTGACTTTTGAATTACGTGGAGACACAGTCTAGAAGGATTAAATTAAAGAACAGCACATCTGCTGTTAAAAACGAACAGCCAAGATTTAACGGCAAAAATTTTAAAATGACGACGTCGCTTTTATGGATTATCTAACGTTTTTTTTTTTGTTTTTTTGTTCAGTCTGGCTGTTTTTGTTTCAGAGTTTCAGCATTAGCTCAAATGGGAGGTAGAAGAAGAAAGAGGGAAGAAAATAACTACAAAACGGTACGTTTTAAATCTTGAAACAAGCGTCCAAGACAAACATGCTTATGCGGTGACGTGAAGGACTAGATTTTTTTTTTCCTAATAAAGCCCTTAGAGCATTACTAATGAGCTCAACAAAATAGCCTTTTAGCTATTTTGTTGAGCCAATTTAACCAAAAGTGTAAAAAAAAACCTCATAGTGGACTCATCAATTTAGCCAATAAAATCTGGTGAGTGTACAGTACTCATCAGGTTTGATGAGTACTGTACACTCATCAAACCTTTAAAATAATTTACTTTCTCTCTCTCACTTTTTTTCTTTTCTTTTTTCCTCTTTCTTTTTTTTCCCACGCACCCTGTTCGTCCCCATTTTCTTTTTCTTTCTTCCTTCCTTCCTTCCTCTACCATTTCTTCTTCTTCTTTTTTCCGACGCAGTCACACACCCTGTTCTTCTCCATTTTCTTTTTCTTTCTTTCTTCCTCTCTCATTTCTTTTTTTTTTTTCCCCACACAACCTGTTCTTCCCC
>FXXK01000039.1:0-15293 GCA_900184695.1 Betula pendula | reverse complement strand
TTCCTCTCCCATTTCTTCTTTTTTTTCCCACGCACCATGTTCTTCCCCATTTTCTTTTTCTTTCTTCCTTCCTTCCTTCCTTCCTCTCCCATTTCTTCACTGTGCTTCGTAGATTTGGGGTTCGATGAATGATGGAGACGAGAGGGAGAGAAGAAACTTGGGAAAGAAGATGAGTTTTTGAAAAAAAAAAAAAAAAAAAATTTTAAAAAATAATATTTAAATAGAATAGTGATAGTGGGTAGTTAATTTGCTAAGGCTGCTAGGAATGCTTTAAAAAAGTTAATGGCTAAAATACTGAGAAGTGATTTTTTAGATAAATTGGCTAGTAAAATCTGATGAGGTTACTAGGAATGCTCTTAGGTAAAGACGGTGCTCTGCTGCAATTTTTTTTTTTTTTAATAAAAAAAAATCCTAAAGGCTAAGTTGCAGACCTGCGGTGCTCACTTTAAACAAAATTTAGTAATTCTTTCACTTTTTCTTTTTTAAAAGAACGGGAGAGAAGATTTAAAAAGAATTGGTGAATATATTTCTTTCTCACGTGACTTTTCTCCACAAAGTATGAACAAAATAAACGAAAAATCTATGATAATTTGTAAACAAAGCAGATTTCATTAATGCCTGCCAGAAGGATGTACCCTCAGATTTCATTATGGGGATTGTGATGCGTGATTGGAGCGATGTGTTTCAAGGTAGTGAGCAGCAGTGGTGAGAGAAGATGATCTTGGGATAAAGAGTTCAAAGCAGGCTGACTTTGAATGGACGTTTGAAAGGAGGTTTGCTTTGAAATAACTGGGACTTGCATCAAGTGTTGTTGTTCTGAAATAGCAGGAGCTTCAAAAGGGTTCCGTTGTGATCGAATGATTTGGTAACTGGATCGTTCTTTCATGAAGCTCAATGGTTGGGCCGACTTCATATAACTTAAATATATCAAATATTAAAATAAGATATGGTAATACGGTAGAGTATATGTTTGAGTATTATATTCTATTTGAATTTAATACAGTAATATACATATTCTGATATTCATATTTATATATTAGACAAATTCTTATGCCTTGATTTAAAATTAAGGTAAAATGTCAAAATACTACTTTATTCTTTGATTTGTTATGAAATTAAGAGTCAATTTGACAGTTCTAGGCAGCCTCGCATTGAATTGGATGAAATTAAGAGTCAAGTTAAAATGCTACCTTTCATTAGCTCTTTGTGCTTCGAATTTAATTGGATGCAGTTAAATTCTTCTATAAATGTAACACTCGAGTCTCGAATTCTTTATGGACAGTCCTAGGCAGCCTCGTATTGATTTGCTTAACTGTAACACCACGCCACGAAGCTTACTTCCCCCACCACACATTGTACCAGATCGTTCAAAAAGTGCACCATCAAGTGTTACCACACGTCGAATGATGACTTTTAAATTCACAAAAAACTTATGCAGTTAAAATAAAATAAAATAAATTTTAAGTATTATTTAAATTGTCATTTTGAGTCAGAGATTTATTTTTAATTTTTTTTAAAAGAAAATTTGAGTAGTTTGACTACCCTTAAACTTTATTATTATTATTATTATTATTTTTCAATTTTTATTTGTAGTAAAAGTAAAAAAATATTTTGTTTTAGATATTGGTTAAATTTGATTTTTCATTGGTCAAAATAGGGATATTTTTTAAATTAATTGAAATTTAAGGTTATTTCATTTTTTTATTTTTTGTTTTCCTGCATGCATACATTGCCAGCTTATTATTGATTAAGTTACGTACAATATATACACGTGCATCTTGCACTTCCAGTTCCACCGATGCTTTGAATGGGGTTATATAGTCCCTAATGTACTCCCAAATTTTGAGAGGTACACAAACCGTTGGATAATACAAGAAAACATAGAAAGAGAGACATAAAATTTGAACAACATAAATACAAGAAAAATTTGAAAGTACATATATTTGTAATATTTGAGTTTGCTACATGTACTTAATTGACTAAACAAAAGATAGATGAAACTTAAATAATGATATTCAAAAATAAGAAACTATCATCCCTCGTATCATCAAAATTAAAGAACAAAAGTACAAAAGAAAAGCTATGAAGATAGTCCTATGGATTGAGGCTTGCTCCTCGATCATGATCCCTTGGTGCTCGCTGTGGATGACGAGTCTCACTCATCATCGTTCCTTGGGGCTCGCCGTCGCTCCACGTCATCCCTGGAACAGGTTCCTCAAAACCAGTGAAGGAAAGTTTCGTAAATAATCAGCACAGTGCATGTCCTCTTAAAAACACATTCGGCTCAAAACTAAATCTCAAAAGTAAATATTTTCTTCAGAAAATTATGTTTAACGATTTTCGGGAGTACTTACATAGTAATTCAGACCGTAGAGCCTTATCTTTGATTTTAGCCACCTGCAGAAGATTTTATTCAAAAGCGCAAAGGAAAATGCTTGGTTTCAACTCTAACCATCCAACTCCATCCAACTCATAAGTAATTTTTTTTTTTTTTTTTCCGACGCAGTCACGCACCCTATTCTTCCCCATTTTTTTCTTTCTTCCTTCTTCTCCAATTCTTCTTCTTTTTTTCCCACGCACCCGTTCTTCCCATTTTCTTTTTCTTTCTTCTTCTTCCTTCCTCTCCCATTTCTTCTTTTTTTTTTCCGAACACCCTGTTCTTCCCATTTTCTTTTCTTTCTTCCTTCCTTCCTTCCTTCCTCTCCCATTTCTTCACTGTGCTTCGTAGATTTTGGGTTCGATGAATAATGGAGATGAGAGGGAGAGGAAACTCGGGAGAGAATATGAGTTTTTGAAAAAAAAAAAAAAAAACTTTAAAAAATAATATTTAAATAGAATAGTGATAGTGAGTAGTTAATTTGCGAGGCTGCTATGAATGCTTTAAAAAAGTTAATGGCTAAAATACCGTGAAGTGATTTTTTAGATAAATTGGCTAGTAAAATCTGCTGAAGGCTACTAGGAATGCTTTTTAGGTAAAGAACGGTGCTCTGCTGCAATTTTTTTTTTTTTTTCAATAAAAAAAAAATCCTAAAGGCTAAGTTGCAGACTTGCGGTGCTCAATTTAAACAAAATTTAGTATTTCTTTCACTTTTTCTTTTTTAAAAGAACGTGAGAGAAGATTTAAAAAGAATTGGTGAATATATTTCTTTCTCATGTGAGTTTCCTCCATAAAGTACAACTTTTACCTCAGTATGAACAAAATAAACGAAAAATCTAGGTAATTTGTAAACAAAGCAGATTTCATTAAAGGATGCCAGAAGGACGTACCCTTAGATTTCATTATAGGGATTGTGATGATGATCGGCGCGATGTGTCCAAGGTTTGAGCAGCAGTGGTGAGAGAAGATGATGTTGGGATAAAGAGTTCAAAGCAGTTTATTTTAATGGACGTTTGAAAGGAGTTTGCTTTGAAATAACAGGACTTGCATCAGGTGCTGCTGTTCTGAAATAGCAGGAGCTTCAAAAGGGTTCCGTTGCGATCAAATGATTGGTAACTGGATCGTTCTTTCATTGAAGCTCAATGGTTGGGCCGACTTCATATAACGTAAATATATCAAATATTAAAATAAGATACGATAATATGGTGGAGTATATGTTTGAGTATTATATTCTATTTGAATTTAATACAGTAATATACATATTCTGATATTCATATTTATATATTAGACAAATTCTATGCCTTGATTTAAAATTAAGGTAAAAATGTCAAAATACTACTTTATGCTTTGATTTGTTATGAAATTAAGAGTCAATTTGACAGTCCTAGGCAGCCTCTATTGAATTTGATGAAATTAAGAGTCAAGTTAAAATGCTACCTTTCATTAGCTCTTTGTGCTTCGAATTTAATTGGATGCAGTTAAATTCTTCTATAAATGTAACACTCGGGTCTCGAATTCTTTATGGACGGTCCTAGGCAGCCTCGTATTGATTTGCTTAACTGTAACCACCACGCCATGAAGCTTTACTTTCCCCCACCACACATTGTACCAGATCGTTCAAAAATGCACCATCAATGTTACCTCACGTCAAATGATGACTTTTAAATTCACAAAAAACTTATGCAGTGAAAATAAATAAAATAAATAAAAGCTTATATAGAATTATCATTTCTTTTAGTTTTCCAAGTGACCAACATTGAGGTGTTTTTAACCTTTTTATCTAAAAAAAACATAAAATGATATCTTCAATGTCCGTTTCTTTACATGCATTCATAGATTGAAGATGTTAGTAAATAAAATTATTTATATTTATGAACCATTCAGCAATAGAATTGATTTTGGTATATATTTCTCAATATTGTTTAATTCCGTCACAAAATATAAATATAATTGAAAGTGGCTATGTAAATAGAATTTTCAATGTGGTTATTTCATTAATAACATGCTTAATATTGATGGCATAGTTCAAAATTAATTGGATTTTCTGTTGTGCTTAAATTCAATATATTTTTGAGAAAATTAAAGATAAGACATTTATAATTTTTCGAAGATGCATGACCTTAGTATGATTGCACATGAGACACATGTTTATTTTTTATTATTGAATCATGTTGATTATGATAAGTTAGGCATTAAAGTCAGATTGTGAAGATGTATTTTTGTTAAAATGTGTTTACAAATCCGTGGAATAAATTGTCATTAGACATAAACAAAATGACTTGGACTTTTTAAATCTTTGAAGTGACTGAAAGTGTGGGGTGTCTAAATTTATGTTAGAAAATTGTTCTTAAAAGACTAAGATTTAATTCTAAAAAAAAAATTAGATGGTTTTATTAGTTATTCTTGTAATAACATGAAATGATATATATATATATATAAAATATATATATATTTATTGATGATAAAATTAGGATACTATTTGTACTCATAGTAATTTGATGATAAGTTTTATTTCATCATTTATTCCTTACTTACATATGAGTTGAGGGGGAAGTTGTGTATTGAGTTGACCCTGGAAAATGATGACTTGGACATCGGTGAAGAGATTGTATTTACTTCAACTAAACATAGTGTTGATTGTGTTTTGGGAAGATCACCACTTGTAGCCGCTTTTCGCTTTAGCCCGTTGTTTGCATATTTTGATTGTGGTATGTTAATGTCCTTCATAGCAGTTTATTATTTTGACAAACTACTTTTTTTCTTATTGATACTAGCTAACTGATTATATATTGTAAACTTTATCCTAGCATGCCAGCCGATGCCAGTGCCGGTCCCCAATTTTGAACAAATATCTAGTAATCCCAGTAACAACAACATGTTTTGGTCCACGATACCAAGATACGGTGGAACCTTGATAAAGAGCAAGACCCACCCGACCGGCTCGGCCCTAAGCGTATAGTGACGAGGAGCGATCCACGCAAGGGCCCAAAGGATGGTGATAGATGAGATATAACGCAACTATGCTTTTCGTTTTTGTGGATGTTGTTTTGGATGATAGGGGAAGCTAGTTGTTAATTAATTATTTTGGAACATCATTATTTAACTTTTATATATATTAGTTTGCTACTGCTACTTTTAAACTATTTTAATCATATTATGTTGTTTAATTTATGCGTTGTGAATGTCGTTCTGCTCTCTTTCTTCTTATATAATTTAATTTTTTCTTGTATTATTCAACTTTTGGTTGTGGGAATGCCGTTTATTTTTTCTTGTATTATCCAGGCCGTTAGATGCCTGGAACATGACACTATTTTTTATGTAACTGAGGCCGTGTCATGCATTACAACCAAATCTCATTGTTTCATCCAAAGCCTTTTTGCGAATGGGCAGTGCTATGCTTCTAATTTTTCATCCAACCCCATTTAATTTGCTTTGATTTTTCAAATGAAAAATCAAAGCAAGTTAAATGGGGTTGGATGAAAAAATTAGAAGCATAGCACTGCCCATTCGCAAAAGGCTTTGGATGGAAACATGAGATTTGGGTTGACGCATGACACGTGCCTCAGTTACATAAAAAATAAGTGTCATGTTCCAGGCATCTAACGGCCTGGATAATACAAGAAAAAATAAACGACATTCCACAACCAAAAGTTGTATAATACAAGAAAAAATTAAAATTAAAATAAAAGAAAGAGAGAGACAAACGACATTCCACAACGCATAAAATTTAAACAACATAAATACGATTAAAATAGTTTAAACAGTAGCAGTAGCAGACTAATATATATAAAAAGTTAAATAATGATGTTCCAAAATAATTAATTAACAAACTAGCTTCCCCTATCATCCAAAACAACATCCACAAAAACCGAAAAGCATAGTTGCGTTATATCTCATCTATCACCATCCCTTGGGCCTTGCGTGGATCGCTCCTCGTCACTATACGCTTAGGGCCGAGCCGGGTCGGGTCGGGTCTTGCTCTTTACCAAGGTTCACCGTATCTTGGTATCGTGGACCAAAACATGTTGTTGTCACTGGGATTACCAGATATTTGTACTCAAAATCTGGGCACCGGCATGGGCATCGGCTGGCACATGCTAGGATAAAGTTTACAATATATAATCAGTTAGCTAGTATCAATAAGAAAAAAAAGTAGTTGTCGTAAAATAATAAACTTGCTATGAAGGACATTAACATACCACAATCAAAATATGCAAACAAACGGGCATTAAAGCGAAAAGCGGCTGCAAGTGGTGATCTTCCCAAACACAATCAACACTATGTTTAGTTGAAGTAAACACAATCTCTTCACCGATGTCCAAGTCATCATTTTCCAGGGTCAACTTCAGATAACACATTATGCAAGAAGATAGTGTGCAGATGAAACAAAACCAATAGATATGGTTTTTAACCCACATGCATATAAGGTGAATGAACAATGCAAGCCCTACCCTTAAACCAAGCTTGCACTAGCAGATGCTTGGGGTGGATTCCCAAATGAAAAACTTAGCAACCCATTTCTTAAGGTATGTCACATGTAAAAATGGGTAAACAACACAAATCAATATTAAACCACCCAAGTATGAGACGAGACACACGACTTGATTATTAAAAACGTGCACACCCAATGCTCCCATTGACGTAAAACAAAGAACAAGACAAAAAATCCAAGCAAACGCCGGTTGACCTGGTGTCATTTTTTTTTTGCAACTACCATAGATCAGCCATGAGAGTGAGAGTGGTATGGATGCATGGAGGGGCATTTTATAGAATTTTTTTTGCAACATGCAGGAGCCCATTGACATTAGCTTTCTTTTTTGAAGGCACTTCGGCCATTTAATTCGAAATTACAAGTGACTTATTTTCATGCAAGTGACTTTGAATCACGTGGAGACACAGTCACATCTGCTGTTAAAAACGAACATCCAAGATTTAAAGGCAAAAATTTTATAATGACGACGTCGCTTTTATGGACTATCTAACGTTTTTTTTGTTTTTTTGTTCAGTCTAGCTATTTTGTTTCAGAGTTTCAGAATTAGGTCAAATGGGAGGTAGAAGAAGAAAGAGGGAAGAAAATAACTACAAAACGGTACGTTTTAAATCTTGAAACAAGAGTCCAAGACAAACACGACGTGAAGGACTAGATTTTTTTTTTCTAATAAAGCCCTTAGAGCATTACTAATGGGCTCAACAAAATAGCCTTTTGGCTATTTTGTTGAGCCAATTTAACCAAAAGTGTAAAAAAACCCTCCTAGTGGACTCATCAATTTAGCCAATAAAATCTTTTCAAACTTTTAAAATAATTTACTTTCTCTCTTTCACTTTTTTTCTTTTCTTTTTTCCTCTTTCTTTTTTTTCCCACGTACCCTGTTCGTCTCCATTTTCTTTTTTTTTTCTTCCTTCCTTCCTTCCTCTCCCATTTCTTCTTCTTTATATATATATTTTTTTTCCGACGCAGTCACGCACCCTATTCTTCCCCATTTTCTTTTCTTCTTCCTTCTTCTCCAATTTTTCTTCTTTTTTCCCACGCACCCTGTTCTTCCCCATTTTCTTTTTCTTTCTTTCTTCTTCCTTCCTCTCCCATTTCTTCTTTTTTTTTTTCCGACACACCCTGTTCTTCCCCATTTTCTTTTTCTTTCTTCCTTCCTTTCATTCTCCTCTCCCATTTCTTCACTGTGCTTCGTAGATTTTGGGTTCGATGAATAATGGAGATGAGAGGGAGAGAAGAAACTCGGGAGAGAATATGAGTTTTTGAAAAAAAAAAAAAAAACTTTAAAAAATAATATTTAAATAGAATAGTGATAGTGAGTAGTTAATTTGCTGAGGCTGCTATGAATGCTTTAAAAAAGTTAATGGCTAAAATACCGTGAAGTGATTTTTTAGATAAATTGGCTAGTAAAATCTGCTGAGGCTACTAGGAATGCTTTTAGGTAAAGAACGGTGCTCTGCTGCAATTTTTTTTTTTTTTTCAAGAAAAAAAAATCCTAAAGGCTAAGTTGCAGACTTGCGGTGCTCAATTTAAACAAAATTTAGTATTTCTTTCACTTTTTCTTTTTTAAAAGAACTTGAGAGAAGATTTAAAAAGAATTGGTGAATATATTTCTTTCTCATGTGAGTTTCCTCCATAAAAGTACCAACTTTTACCTCAGTATGAACAAAATAAACGAAAAATCTATGGTAATTTGTAAACAAAGCAGATTTCATTAAAGGATGCCAGAAGGACGTACCCTTAGATTTCATTATAGGGATTGTGATGCATGATCGGCGCGATGTGTCCCAAGGTTTTGAGCAGCAGTGGTGAGAGAAGATGATGTTGGGATAAAGAGTTCAAAGCAGGTTTATTTTTAATGGACGTTTGAAAGGAGGTTTGCTTTGAAATAACAGGGACTTGCATCGGGTGCTGCTGTTCTGAAATAGCAGGAGCTTCAAAAGGGTTCCGTTGCGATCAAATGATTTGGTAACTGGATCGTTCTTTCATGAAGCTCAATGGTTGGGCCGACTTCATATAACGTAAATATATCAAATATTAAAATAAGATACGATAATATGGTGGAGTATATGTTTGAGTATTATATTCTATTTGAATTTAATACAGTAATATACATATTCTGATATTCATATCTATATATTAGACAAATTCTTATGCCTTGATTTAAAATTAAGGTAAAAATGTCAAAATACTACTTTATGCTTTGATTTGTTATGAAATTAAGAGTCAATTTGACAGTCCCAGGCAGCCTCGTATTGAATTTGATGAAATTAAGAGTCAAGTTAAAATACTACCTTTCATTAGCTCTTTGTGCTTCGAATTTAATTGGATGCAGTTAAATTCTTCTATAAATGTAACACTCGGGTCTCAAATTCTTTATGAACGGTCCTAGACAGCCTCGTATTGATATGCTTAACTGCAACACCACGCCATGAGGCTTACTTTCCCCACCACTCATTGTACCAGATCTTTCAAAAAGTGCACCATCAAGTGTTACCTCACGTCAAATGATGACTTTTAAATTCACAAAAAACTTATGCAGTGAAAATAAAGTAAAATAAATAAAAGCTTATATAGAATTATCATTTTCTTTTTATTTTTCCAAGTGACAACATTGGGGTGTTTTTAACCTTTTTATCTAAAAAAAACATAAAATGATATCTTCAATGTCCGTTCTTTACATGATTCATAGATTGAGATTGTTAGTAAATAAAATTATTTATATTTATGAACCATTCAGCAATAGAATTGATTTTGGTATATATTTCCTCAATATTGTTTAATTCCGTCACAAAAATAAATATAATTGAAAGTGGCTATGTAAATAGAATTTTCAATGTGGTTATTTCATGTAATAACATGCATAATATTGATGGCATAGTTCAAAATTATTGGATTTTCTGTTGTGCTTAAATTCAATATATTTTTTGAGAAAATTAAAGATAAGACATTTATAATTTTTCGAAGATGCATGACCTTAGTATGATTGCACATGAGACACATGTTTATTTTTATTATTGAATCATGTGATTATGATAAGTTAGGCATTAAAGTCAGATTGTGAAGATGTATTTTTTGTAAAATGTGTTTACAAATCCGTGGAATAAATTGTCATTACACATAAACAAAATGACTTGGACTTTTTAAATCTTTGAAGTGACTGAAAGTGTGGGGGTGTCTAATTTATGTTAGAAAATTGGTTCTTAAAAGACTAAGATTTAATTCTAAAAAAAAAATTAGATGGTTTTATTAGTTATTCTTGTAATAACATGAAATGATATATATATATATATATATATATATATATATTGAGTGATGAGAAAATTGAGGATACTATTTGTACTCATAGTAATTTGATGATAAGGTTTATTTCATCATTTATTGGTATGGAGTTATCCTCAATGAATAGAAGAAACGAAAAAGTTTTTTCTTTTAACTTTGACATGAGTAATGTAATAACCCCGATATTCTTTTAAAGAGACATATGTAATTTTGTATGCATTGAGATTTTCTATTGACTTTATCATTATTTTATATATTTTGATTTAAAGGTTTTATCTCAAAATGAATTGATTAGCTTAATGATATAATATGGTATAATCTTATAAATATATGGGTTAATTACCTTTTTTCCCCATGAACTACTAGCCATTTTCCACTTGCCCCCATTAACTGACAATTGGACCATATTGCCCCCTTGGACTACTATTTCGTTACATTTTACCCTCTTTCGTCAGTCAACCACATTAAATTAGACGGAATATTCTCTTTTTAAACGTGAAATTTGTAAAATGACATAAATGCCTCCAATAAGAATAATATAAAATATTTTTTTTTAAAAAAATAAAAAAAAAAACTAAAAAAAAAATAAAATTAGAAGGGGTGGCTTGAGGCTAATGGGGGTGGCCGGCCACCCCCATTTTGCCCATGGGGTGGCTGAGCACCCCCAACGGCCGGTCGGGGGTGTTTCGGCCACCCCCATTTACTCATCGGGGGTGCTGAACCACCCCCATGGCCCTAAGGGGTGGCTCGAGCCACCCCTTTCTTCAATTTTTTTTTTTTTTTAAATTTTAGTTTTAGTTTTTAATTGTTTTTTAATATTATATTTCATAATTTTAAATTTTTTAATTATTTATATACATATGACATGTGTATTTTTTATTGATTTGTTGTGTGAATCATTAGTTTCATTGACGGAGTACTATTTTCGTTTTTAGTCATAAACGATATATCATTTACAATACAAAATGATACGTAAGTAAAGAAAATAAAGTTTTTAAACTCGGATATTGAAAAGACATTTAACCAAAATAATATAATAATAATAATAAATAATAATAAAAAAACCATCAAGGGGGTGTCTGGCCACCACTAAAAAAATTTATTTTATTTTAATTGATATATATATATATATATATATATATATTATATATATATATATATAATGTTAGAACTGTTTCTTAAAAAAAATTAAAGTTAAATTTTTGTTTTTGTTTTTTAATTTCATTTTTTTTCTTATTATAACTGTTATAAATACATCAAAAATTATATTATATATAGTATTAATATATTATTAAATATATATAATATATATATATAAATATATATATATATATATATATATATATATATTATTTATTTAATTTTAGGGGTATTTTATGTAAATTTGTTCATTCACTTAGGGTATTTGCGTCATTTCAATTGATTTAATATGGTTGACTGACGGAAGGGGGCAAAATGTAACAAAATGGTAATCCAAGGAGGCAATATGGTCCAATTGTCAGTTAATGGGGGCAAGTTAAAAATGGCTGGTAGTTCATGGGAAAAAAAGGTAATTAACCCTAAATATATTATAAATTCAAATCTTCGTATAGACAAATTTTATTTTAGAGTGATTTTCTTTATATAGAAAATTTTTACAAAAACTCTAGCTTTGAAACCCTAGCCAGTCTTAAATATGTATATTTTGTTTTAATGTGTTTCCAATTTTATCTTGAATACCAATAAGGAATAATTCTAAATAGACATCAAATTCTAAATTCATATTCATGAATCTAGTCAACATTAGATCCTCATTCAAATGAGACAACATTGGATAGCATTAATACATGCCACCCGTTTTGGAAAATTAGAGGAAACAATTTAAGACAAAATCATTCATTCTTTACAAATTCTTGCAATATTTTCGAATTACATTATATTTAATTTAACATTAAACATTATTTTAGTCAAAATACCTATACGGTTATTTTACTGTTTTTAAAATTATTTGAATATTTTAAATAATTATGAATTATATTTTATTTAATGATTTGGAGGTTACAAATGAAATTTAAAGATTTGGTGGTTACAAAAGAGACTATGTTATTTAAGATTTTGTGGTTACAAAAGAAATTAATAAGCTATTAAGGTGTCCAAATTTGGTGGTTGTAAATTTGGACACGTTCCAGTCATTACATTATAATTAACTCCTTCAAAAAATATATTCTTAGTTCCGTGAGAGTCTATGAAGATTCTTATCCATATACTGGAATCTTTATCTTCGTCATCTTCCAAACATTCAGACCGAGGCTTATCACATCTGATACTGAGAGGCAAGTCAATGAGTCAATGACCTCTTTGCATTTATCTTCGTCATCAAGCTTCCAAAGAATCCAAACATTTAGCTTAGTATTTCTTTTTCTTTTTCTTTTTTTTGAGCATCCTCATGTATCTCGACCTCTTTGCATTTATAAGCACTACAATAAATATATAAGGGGCGCCTTAACAACCTAAATTTATTTATTTTCTCTTTTTGCTAAAATAATTATATGATTATTTAAATTTATAAGAATATATATGAATAATTTGAATTACGGGGGAATCTAATTAATGTCGCGAGATGCAAGGAAGGGTAAGCCAGCAGAATCACTATTAAAAAAGTGTAATATAATGTGAGAGCAACCACAGGTATGCCCATTTAATAAGTTGAGTAAAGAATTAAAAATAATAAGTTAAAAAAAGTTTTAACTACTAGAAAAAAAATTTCCCGGAAAGCTTTTATAGTAACTACTAGAATTAAAAAAAAAAAAAAAAAAAACCCATACGTAAAAATTCACGTAAGCAAACTAAAAGAGCTTTTATAGCGACAAAGTTTAACTACTAGAAAACCACAGAGAAATAAAAATAAAAAGAAGATGGATGTCCCGTGAAAATTAAAAGCAAACTTCTTTCACCCTCTGCATTTTTGAATTTTAAGATCTATCCTTGCAACAGAATTGTATCGTAAAACCTATTTAAGAATTTCCTTAGCAATACTAATAAATGCAAAAAATTTCATTTCTTTATATCCAAAAACAACCACGGATGGTAAATTGGAAAAATTCTCATCTTCGAAATAGACTTTCTCAAGAACTAAAGGTTTGAACTAATCGGTTGGGACTGGAGACGTTGAAAGCTGCAGCCATAATCCCTTTCATTAGTCCCAACTCTTCACTTGTGGTGGGCTTAGGACATATAATTTATAATTACTATAAATGATTCTGCAGTAGAATAATTACTATAAATGATATTACAAAGTTAACTTGCTGAAGTAGAATAATTCTGCATGCTAAACTACACGCGTACCAAAACCTTTTGAAGCATCCCAAGCTCACACCACTCCCGATGGGAGATGCATGTCATCATCTTCTCCACCACAATCCCTGCATCTAAAGGGGAAAAACGTTTACAATGTGCTTCCTAAGAAAGTATTAAGATATAATTAGGAAGTTTGCAAAATCAAAGCATTTTACATACACGAACATGAAGTAGAAGCAAAAATCTGCAAGAATTAAACCGTTCACAATTTCGGAGAGGACAGCCATAAAAGCCCAAAATATATTATTATAACCCACATATGTAGAACCCAGAAATGTCAGGGATTGTCCTCGAGTAAGCAATATCTGCATAACAGAACCAAATCATATCTCATACACTCACACACATATATAATCTACAGCAGTTGTAAGCTTTGTTATATATCAAACCTCGATAACCCAATTTTCCGCATATACTAATCTCTGACATCCCATGAAAAATATATATCGAGCTGTATGTGGTTCAACAATCTGAGAATTTGAAGAAAGGAAGATGAGAAAATAAATTGTCTAAAGGTCGGTTATAATATGTGACAAAAAAAGATGCATAAAGTGCAACCATCAAAATGGAAAAAAGAATTAAACATACCTCTCTCCTCCGCATTACCTGCAGCTGAGGTAGCATCGAAATACAATTAAGATAACAACAGAAGGCCACGGTAATCCCACTCATGAGATTATCCGGTGTCACAGGATGAATTACTAATGATAGCAAAGCACAAGATGCCACCTGCATCGAGGTAAAACCGTGACATAGATTATATTAAGAAAAGATCAGGAGGTAAATTTCCAAAACAAATTTCATAATCATAACAAATTAATACAATGACTGTAACTATGTGGTAGCTTCCAACAAATAAACCTTTACTTTTTCTTCCAAAACATTGCGAAGGAAAAAAAAAAATGCCCCAGAAAGTCTGAAAGCACAAGTATCAACTCTAATTGAAACCCATCAAAGAGTTAATAAAATAAAAGACAAACGTCTACACACAAAAAAAAAAAACTAAAGGATTTTTTAAAGAGCTGGTTAAAACTTCAATAAGAAGGGAAAAAAATACAAATCAATAAAGACAAAAGTCCTGACAACTCATGAAGATGTACTAAAGATAAAGCAATGGTGCAATAAAAAGCCATGCATACCCAACAGGAGACACCACTGTACAACCAAAAATTTAAAGTTTGGTTTGTGCATAGACAAAATAATTTTACACGTCAATGTTGGGAAAATTGAATCAATATTCACTTATTCTTATAAGCGAATGTATGCTACGAATGTGAAGGTACAAAAAGGAAGGTTAACTATAATACTATATAGTGCAAAAGGATTGAGGACTTACCAGGTATGACATTTTTAAGTTGTCTTGATGGTCCACATAACCAGACTTATATTTATAACCCACCAAATAGATGGCCCAAAGTGTTCCCAAAATTGAATATATATGGAATGCTCGTCCATAAGATTCCCCGAGGAAACCATAATACAATTTAACCGCCAGATGTAGCGCTGTTAGTTGCAGTGATTTCAGTGAAAGCCCTGCAGATAGTTAACGACGATGAAACCAAAATATAAGCTATGCTGTAATTAACAAGTTGTATCAACATTTCCCAAGCTAGAAACTGATGTCACAGCAAAATACCAAAACCTCAGAGCCTTCTCTATCTGTGACTTTTATTGTTGGGATACCAATTTGTTAATTCTGAGTAGAACTGGAGCCTTCTCTAGGCGAAGGCCCATCAAGACTATCTACGACAAATTATCGATTGAGAACGACAACAAACAGGACAAACAAGCAAGTACTCCCTCCCTCCC
>FXXK01000038.1:766169-791959 GCA_900184695.1 Betula pendula | reverse complement strand
ACTGTTTTGTGGAGGATTCAACCTTGCTGTTTTCCTTAGAGAACTTTTTCTGTTATGGCTAAATGGTTGTAGGTGTTTTTGGTGGAAAAAGAGAATGGTTGCTGTTGTTCTTGTGCTGTTTTTGGAAGATAAATGGTTCAATTATTGCTGATTTTGGAAGTGAAATGTTTAGTTATTTTGTTGTTGATAGCAAAAAGTTGGGGACTATTTTGATGGCCCAATAAGGTTAGTTTTCGGTGATTTAAAGGATATAGGTTGCTAGATCTTGGGCTGATTTTGATGGCTGAAATTCCTGCTAAATTGATGATGTTTAGCCATGAGTTTGAGCTTGAGTTTTAGATGTGTTATTTATATTTTTATGGGTTTTAATTGTTAATGAGATTGAAGGAGTTGGAGAAATTCTTGATTTGTTGGAAATGGCTTGAGGTTTGATGTTTAAAGTTATTATAAGCTTTTGATATATGGTTAAAGATGGGGGTATGTGATGGTGGTTTGGGCATTTTGTGTTAACTTAATAATGGGCTGGAATTGTTGCTTGGGGTTGAAAGTTTATTTGTATTTAATAAATGGATGAATTCTTGTTGTAATTAATTAGAATATAGTCATTTTGTGCTTAGCTTTCTAGAGGATCAAGGTTATTTCTAGCTAGTTTTGGGATAGGTGAGAAATGTTCAAGATGTGCGCACGGGTAGCTCTATGTTATTAAGGTTTAAGGTTCGATAGTTTAGCAAAGTTCAATGTCGTGATTCATTGCAGGTATGTTACATGAGATTGGAGGCTTAAGACTAAAGTAATCCTCCAATTGTAGTTGCAAGGTAATTGGGTCGTGATTAGATTTCGAAAGAAGGAAGCAAGCTCAAGTGCCATAGTTGTGGAACCCCTCTGGTCTCTTAAGGTGGAGTATAATTACTCACTGAGAAAGATACTATTCTTTATGCTTTCAAAGATGATATTGAATTCGAGCCAATAATATTTTATGTTAATGTTTATATGATGATATATTGATACTACTGCATTATATTACAAAAAGTGTTTGATGAAACATGATTTATGAAAGGTTGTTAAATGAAGCGATGATCATGAAAGAAAGAAAATGAATGTTCTATATAGCATGAGCATGAGCACGAGCATGGATATATGGAGAATAAACTGCATAAGAGATTAAATGAAGGTGTCGATATGGACCGTTGCCGCCTGATATGGGGTGTGGGCCTTCACATAAAATGAAAAGGGATATGCCCTTACGAGAATAAAGATTAAATGAGAAGGTGGTCGATATGGACCGCTTGCCGCCCGATATGGGGTGTGGGCCTCACATAAAATAAAAAGGGATATGCCCTTACAAGAAAAAAGGATATGCCCTTACGAAAATGAAAAGGGGATATGCCCTTATAAAAAGCAAAGGAGTCCATGCCCTTATGAAATTTAGTATAATATGAAATGTGATGAATGTGGAAGCGTGCATGACGAGTTTATGATTTAGAATGTAAATGTATTATGTTTTATGGAGATTTCATGTTAATGTATTTGTATGTATATGAAGAATGAGATGATGAATGTCAAAGTATGTATTGCACGGTTATGTTTAATGATATGTAAATGTATTATGTTTTATGAGATTTCATGTTAGATGTATTTGTATGTATATGAAGAATGAGATGATGAATTTCAAAGTATGTATTGCACGGTTATGTTTTAACGATATGTAAATGTATTATGTTTATGAGATTTCATGCTAGATGTATTTGCATGTATTATGAAGTTGAATGGAATAGCACATATGTATATGTCTACAGCTGGTTTACATATGATGATTTATGAGTATGACTTTTTATACAATATGTATGTAGAACGTGACAAAGTTGAACGGAATACATGTGTATTTGTATAGCTAACACCATATTTGTTAAAAGTTATGTATAGATGCGTTATATGCATGTGCGACCGATCAACTCGGAATACATGTATACATTCACAGCTATGTATTTACGTTTCAAATGATTTCATTAACTACGGTGTTTACTTCATCAGCTACGTCATGTTTTTAATGTAAGATGTTTTATAAATTAAAGGTAGCTGTTGTTGTAAACTAAGTAGAAACAAAAAGATTGGCTCAATGTGAAAAACTTAGTGATTTCTTATACCGCTGAGACCGTGGACTCATATATCCGCCTGGCGATCGTGGATAACTCTGCGAACGGCTTAGACATTGCTTTGGTTGCAGGTTGAGAGATTAGCATTGGTTCGCATGCGAGCTTAGAAGTCATACTGGAGTATGTTGGTATATGTTAGCTGATGATGCGTTGACTTAAGCTTAGTCAACCTTTGTAGATTTGTATTGATGCTTAGTGTGGCAAGCCATTATTGATGTATTATTTATTGAGGAGTTTATGTAATGTAATAGTAAGCTCTGGTTTATTTTATTGATAAGTTTATCAGGTCATTGAAAGATAATATTATTATTGGTGTTTCCGCTTGCGTTTAAAAACTTATCATTTAATTCATTATTTTAAAAACTAAACCGATACTAAACAAGTCTGAACCAGTCTATTAATGCTTTAAAAAACTAATCAAATTAAATGCATGTCTCTCTTTATTAATGTCTCAAGCCTTAAAAAGCGCATCAGTCTCTTAATTATTAATTCCTCAAGCCTGGTTCTCTCTCTCCATTATTATGTTTAGGTAAGTATTGAACCGGTCTTGCATCAGTTTAATGCACATCTCTCTTATTAATGCCTCACGCACGTTTCTCTCTTTCCATTATTATGTTTAGGTAACATATAAATAAAATTGAACCGGTCTAATGAAGATATGCTATATTACGTTTACTTAAAAACCCATATATAAAATTAAGAGCTAAATGTTTTAATACAGTACTTAAAAACCCATATATAGAATCTCATACATATGAAAAAGGAAAAAAAAAAAAAAGAACCCATTTATAGAAGGTCAAAATTATATGAGTTTTATTTGTAAGGAAATATAATAGGTATCACCACAATAATTTCAAAATAAATTGGCTAATTTTTTATTAATGCTTTGATAATCAACATTGACGTTGATCCAGTCTAGCGTTTTTATTCAATCCAAAATTTCATTGCTTCGATGTATCTTTGTGTTTTCATATATAAATATTTCGCTCTGTGAATTGATTATCTTTATGTTCGTTTCTCGAAAAAATTTATTTGTACGAGACACCGATTTGAATATGGGTTTGGGTTGAAATTTGAATATATTTCCATTTTGTTTGTAAAATTTTTGGTTGAGCAATTCTTCATTTGAATGTTTATGGGATTTTTTTTTTCCATGTTCTTTTCTGAATGTTTAGAATTATATAGGATTTATTTTTATTGAAATGTAATAAACATCACACCAACAATATCAAACAAATCGCATAAACGAAAAAAAAAAAAAATCCCACAAAACATTTAAATGATTTAAAACAGAAGACCCTTAATTTTAGTTCATATAAACTAAAACATGTTAAAAAAAAATTTCCTGTACAAGTAGTTTAAAATGAAAAAAAAAATATATATATATATAAAGAAAAAAAATAGTAAAAGGAAAACTTGGATTTTGATTATCAAAGCATTAATAGAGAATTACTAGGAATCTCTGATATTGTTTATGTGATGCCTATTATATTTTAATACAAATAAAACACATAATTATGGACATTCAAAGAAAAAAGACAAAGCAAAATAAACAAACTATTTTTTAATGAATACCAAATAATGCATCAAGAACTAAGTTTGCTTTTTGCTATTTTTTTTTCTTTATGCTTATTTTCATTTTAAAATACTCCTATGAGAACAAATATTTTAATATGTTTTAATTTATATGTATTAAATTAAAATTGAGATTTGAATATTTTATGTATTTTTTTGTTTGTTTGTGTAATTTACTTGAATTTTTAGGTATTTTTTTATTTTTTTTCTGCTTTTAAAAGTAAAAGAAGGCAAAAATTATTGTGCAGAAAAGGAACAAAAATTAAGCATTAAATCTGATTTGAGAGGATTGATATGATTGTATTATATGTTAAGTGAAAGATTTTATTTAATTTTTTATTCATAAAAAAAGGGTTTGTTTATTTTGCTTTGTATTTTTTTTTTTTCGAATGTCCGGAATTATATGGGTTTTATTCGTATTGAAATATAAATGGGTATCACACCAATAATATTATAAATTTCAACTAATTTTCTATTAATGCGTAGATAATCAAAATTCTATTTTTTTTAAAAAAAAAGATAATCAAAATTCAAGTTTTCTTTTTGTTGTTTTTTTAAAAAATTTCTTTATAATTTTCATTTTAAACTACACCTATAGAGAACAAAGATTTTAATATGTTTTACTTTATACGGATTAATACAAAAATTAATGCTCTTATGATAGTTGAATTTTATATAATCTATATATTTATACAATGTTCTATGTGTAGTTGTGTCACTATTTTTATTAATGTAATGTTGTATAACCTTTAATATGTCTTTTTATTGAAATAGGCGTGAGAGATATTTTTACACAACTTTTTTAGCATATAATTAAAAATTCGATGAATATGTGTTTAAGTTTTGAAATTAAATTATAATGAATAATTTCGCACATTGTGCAGGTTATGAGCTAGTTGTCTTAATATAAGTAATGTTGGAACTGAATTATTTATCTCTACCTTTTCGATGGAGACTTGTTCATTTATATAAAGACATGCACAAAGCATACATAAAGACACCACTTGACTGTTATAGAAATAAAGATAGCCACATTACTAAAGACACAAAGGTAGCCGCACTATTCAATGATTTGTAACTGTTGGAATGGGAATGGATTTATTAATTGCTGGATTTATTGCTGCAAAAGACTTTTGGGAACTTGACATTACTGGAAGTGAAGTGGATTTTGAACTCTTGGTTTCTTGTGTTTTAACACGCTCCCTCAAGCTTAACGGTAAGGGATGCACGTTGAGGTTGAAAATTAAGGAAGAGAACCAAGCAATTGCCAGTGGCTTAGTAAGAGCATCAGCCAATTGATCTTTGCTCGACAAAAATTTAACTTGAAGTTGTTGGGAGACGACTTTGTCACGAACAAAATGATAATCAATGTCTATGTGTTTTGTGTGCACATGAAAGGCTGGGTTGGCTGTAAGATAAGTAGCTCCAATATTGTCACAATGGAGAGTGGGTGTTGTTGGAAGAAAACTACCAAGTTCCTGAAGAAGAGACTGAAGCCAAACAAGTTCCGCAACTGTATTGGCAAGAGCACGATATTCAGCTTCCGTGCTTGATCGAGAGATAGTGGGTTGCTTGCGAGAGGACCAAGATCAAATTATTACCAAGAAAAACACAATAACCCGTGGTGGATCAGCAATCATTAGAACATCCTGCCCAATCAGCGTCTGAAAATGCAACCAATTGTGGTGTAGAGAATTTACGTAGAAGAAGACCATGATTGATCGTTAGCTTTAAGTATCTTAAAATTCGTTTCACGGCATCCCAATGAGAAACGGATGGACGATGCATATATTGGCAAACATGATTGACAGCAAAGGCGACATTAGGCCGCATGAGAAATAAATACTGTAGTGCTCCCATTGTACTCCAGTATAACGTAGGATCCTCAAAATTTGGTCCATCAAATTTACTTAAAGAAGTAGTAGTTGCCATAGGAGATGTGACTGGTTTGGCAGTGAGCATGTTGGATCGTTTAAGCACATTGTAAATGTAGTGTTGTTGAGACAATAGCAAACCATCATTGGTCTTGACAACTTTGACCCCAAGGAAAAAATGTAGCGCTCCCAGATTTTTAACATCAAATTCACTTTGTAATTGCTGAATGAGAGTGGAAATTGTTGATGAATGTGAGCCTGTGACAATAATATCATCCACGTAGATCATAACATAAATTCGAAGCATGTTAGTGACAAGAATGAAGAGTGAGGAATCTGATTTGCTTGCTATAAATCCAAGCTCAAGTAATGCAGTGCTGAGACGAGAGAACCAGACTCGTGGAGCTTGTTTATGTTATATTGTTACAAACATTTCTTCTTTTTAAAGGTCTTTAAAATGGTTTTAATGTTTGACAAATGTTCATAAATTTTTATGTGAAATTTTTTTTTTTTAAAACTCATTTTACGTTTATAACCGTTGGTCATTAACAAGTCTTAATTTTTTTTCTTTAAGAGTTTTGACCGTTTGGTCAAAAGTTATAGCTCATAACCATTGGTCATAAAATCCTTATAAGCCATTGATTTTGTTTTACCGTTGGTTATGTTTTACATTAAACCTTTTGTCTTCAATTCATGGTCATGTGCTGACCGTTTGCATTTAATTCATGGATTCCATGACAACAAGCTTTAAAAGAAAAATAGCCTACTATGTCTATGTAAGATTCAGCTTTCGAAGGAAAAAATATTATTGAAAAAGTATTGTATTCTTTAGTGAATTTTCAGTTTGTGCTCCATAAATTTTTTCTATTATGCTAAAGAGAAAACATAGTTATTTGCTATTTATTTTTCATCTTTTGAAAAATCAAAGGGTTGTTCATTTGGCCTTCGTATTTGAAAGTGCGTTCTTAATGAAGGTAGAGGCTATAGTCTAATCCNGAAAACATAGTTATTTGCTATTTATTTTTCATCTTTTGAAAAATCAAAGGGTTGTTCATTTGGCCTTCGTATTTGAAAGTGCGTTCTTAATGAAGGTAGAGGCTATAGTCTAATCCTGGGAGGTTGCGTGTCAAAGGATTCGATCGCACCGAGTTAAATACTCCGGGAGGCACGAATCAACCTTTAAGGACAATGCTATTGCGTGATTTTATAGCATTGTGAGATCTTTCCTTACTATAATTTTAATCTCTTATATTCTAGTTATTTTATTATTAATTTTTGGATTAATATTGTTATGTATCAACAAGAATTTTTGTACCATCAAAATTTATTTCCAACAGTTTAAGACCATATAATGCTTTCTTGAGTTTGCAGACATGTGTAGGATAGCGTGGATGACTAAAACCCAGTGGTTGAAGCATATAAACATCCTCTTGTAAGTATCCATATGAGAAGGTATTACTTACATCAAGTTGTAAAATATCCCAACCTGCAGAAACAGCAAGAGAATGCACCAATCGAATAGTTATGGGCTTAATGACAGTGCTATAAGTCTCAGTAAAATCAACCCCTTCCCGTTGATGAAACCCTTGGCAACCAAGCGTGCTTTGTATCGCTCAAGTGACCCATCAACCTTTTTTTTAATACGATAGACCCACTTACATCCTACAACATTCATGCCACTACTTTGAGGAACGAGATCCCAGGTGCCATTATGGAGAAGAGATGTGAACTCATCATTCATGGTAGCTCGCCAATAAGGAAACTTTGCTACCTTAGTGAAGCAGGAAAGCTCGATATCTGCAAGTGAGAGCCTGGCGGAAAAAGCCTTGGGGATTGGGTATTGAATAGTACCATTAGTAAATTGTTTAGGTTTAAGGACATTATCTTGCAATCTGGTTCGTATATGATGAACACGTGGGGAAGCAATTTCTGAGGGACCTGAGGGAAGAGGATTAGAGCTAGCTATGGGCATGGTTGGGGAAGGAGGGTTGGGGCATGGATTGATCAAAGATTCGGGAAGCAACGGGGTGTGCACTACGGAATGGGTGGAAATTGAAGGACTCGATGGTATACTTGATGCATGTGTGGTGGCTGATGGATTGGATGTACTTGACATACTAGGCGTCTAAGGCTCAAATGGACAATTAAGAACATGTGCTGGTAGAGCAATGAAGGAAGGAGTTGGAAGAGGGGATGTAGAGGAAGTAGGTAGGAGGCCACACTTGAAGGGAAAAAGAGTTTCATAAAAAATGACATGACGAGCTAAATAGGTTCGCCCCGAAACATGATCAAAGCATTTATAGCCCATATGGGATGAACTATACCCAATAAAAACACAAGTTTTGGATCGAAAATCCAATTTGTGTTTATTATATGGGCGTAAGAGAGGCCAACATGCTGAACCAAACACACATAAAAAGGAAAGATCAAGTGCAGTTTGGAAAAATAACTCAAAAGGAGATTTATGTGAAGTGACTGGTGAGGGAAAATGATTTATCAAAAGACATGCAATTTGAAAAGCATCATCCCAATGAGATTGGGGAACAGAACTATGAGCAAGGAGTGAAAGGCCTGTTTCAACAAGATGATGATGCTTTGCGCTCAACCATGCCGTTTTAGTGGTGAGTATGAGGACAAGAAACGTGATGAGCGATCCCTTAAGAAAGGAGTACCTTATGAAGACTCTGAAACTCACCACCCCAATCACTTTGTACAACTTTGATTTGTCGATCAAAAAAGCATTCAACCAATTTTTAAAATTGACGAAATACATTGGTAACATCAGATTTTAAGCGAATAGAAAATAACCAAGTGTAACGACTAAAGGAATCAACAAACAAAAGGTAATATTTATTTCCATTAATCGAAGTACAAGGAGTGGGGCCCCATACATTAGTAAAGAGAAGTTCTAACAGAGAACTCGCTCGAGACATAGTAGTGGAAAAATGAAAACGATGACTCTTGGCCATTTGACATGAAGAACAAATGGGCAAGGCTTTATTGGAAAAAACTGGAAGACCAAACTTGGAAATGACTTGGCAAACGATTCATAGAGCAGGGTGACCAAGGCGATCATGCCAATGTCCAACAGAAGTACGCTCACCAACAAAAGAGAAAGAAAGAGGGGCGGTGGAGGTAGAGGAGGAAGGCTATGGGTAGAGACCGCCCTTAGTCCACCCTTTGAGGAGGGTAGTCCCCAACTACAAATCCTTGACAGAAAAAGAGAAAGGAAAAAAATCAATGGAGACACCATTATCTCTGGTAAAGTGGCTCACAAAAACAAGATTTTTCTAGATTAAAGAAACATGCAAAAGATTATGTAAATAGAAATCAGAAGAAGGAGAGGGAAGTTTAGCTAAACCAGTGTGCAAGATTGGCAAACCTTAACCATTACCAATGTGGATTTGATCCGAACCAATGTACTTAGTGGCTTGAAGATTGAGATTATTATATTCAGGGGTCAAGTGATTTGTAGAGCCTGTATCGGGATACCAATTTTGGTCGGGGTCTGTAGTAGAGTTAGCAGCAAAAGCATTGAAATTTGGAGTTCGAGGAGCACTCTGAAAGGCATGGTCAAACCTATGATAGCAATTCATAGCAGAGTGGCCGGGTTTGTTGCAGACTTGGCATAGAACCCGTGGAGCTTGGCCGTAGGAAAATTGTTGGTATCCACGGCCTCAACCACGTCCACGGCCGCCATGACCATGGTTGGAGAAGGACCCACGGGAGGAGTCGTTGTGGGAGGGCTGAGATGTGGTGTGTAACGTCCCGCCCTAAATTCATAGAGCAAAAGTGGAAATATAATTTTTTTCTTTCCTCAATAAGCCACAAGACGTTACTACTACATCATTAAACAATACTGGCTAAATAGCGGCAAAAATGTGTGCAAGAGGAATTAGTGAGAGAAACAGACCGTGGGTAGGGGGATGTGGGTCTTGAGCGTAGTCTTCAGTGGGTGTTGACATGGCATGCATGGATCATCACGTTCTGAGAGAGTAATGGAGCAATCACAGTCCAGGCGTACAAAGAACCTAATTTGCTTGTCATCCTTGTTAGAATATACATATCAGCAGCCTTTCCTCCAAACCTTCCATGATTTCCTCCTCCACGTTTCCCTGATTTCCTCATCCATGTTTCATGTCTCTTGTAACTGAAGTAATCAAATGAACAAAATGTGGTCTTTATTTTTACCTTGTTCTACTCCATCTTCTTCTCTCTTTACAAACCTTCATCTTCTTCTATCTCTATATGGTATGAAAGCTATAATCGGTTAACGCTAGTTTGATCCCAAAGGTCCTATGAAATTTTCCTTTTTTCTTCCGCCATCACAAAAGCACCTACAGTTTCTTTTCTTTTTTATTTCGAAAAAATTATACTTTAACTTCCCAAATGTTTGAGTGAATTTTTAATTTAATTTTCAATGTTTAAAAATTTGCAATGTTTCATTTAATATTTGTTAAAAAATTTAATTCAACTTTTTTGTTACCTAAAGCCGTCAAAATTAATGAATTTACTGTTCACTCAATTTTTTTATTATTTTTTACTATTCAAAATTCATTCAATTTTTATTATTAACTCGTTTTTTTTTAATAATAATTTTAAAAAATAAACAATAAATTCGTCAATTTAAATCAACTTAAGTAACAGAAAGTCCGAATTAATTTTTTTTATAAATTTTTTTACAAACATCAAAAAAATGTATTATAAATTTTATAACATTAAGAACTAAATTGAAAATCCAAGCAACGTCATTATCCCGCCGTTGTAACAGATCTAGACTCATCAGTGCCGCCGCACAGCACCGGCACAAATCTTTCTCCAGCTGTTCCAGTCAACGGACACCAGCCCTGCCACCGACGATTCACGCTATAGTGGCTCTACAGCCATCTCCGGCACATCACCGATCTCTGCCGGACCGATCTCCTTCACACCGAGCCGCGCGGATTTCTTCTCCGCCTCCAGTGACCTTCCTCCGCCCATTACCATCCAGCGTTGCCGCACCGTCTCTGGCAAGATCCCGCTTCGCAGGCTCTGTCACCAGTCTTCCGCACCAAGTCGGACCGGTATCCTTCACAACGAGCCGTGCTGATCTCTGCTTCACCGCCATACTTTCTGCCAGTCTCCAGCTACTCGCTTCACGCGCCGCCTTCCAGCCACAACGCGCCGCTTCATACTGCCAGTTTCCGCAAATAACCACCAGATCCAAGATCGGAGGCTGCCGATCTACCTGTCCGTCACTCCACGGCTCCACCCCTCGCAGCGGTCCCACTGTAGTCCTCCACATTCGACGCCAACGTCGTCCAATACGCGGAGCACCGCTCCTCCATCAGCTCCTTCTCTTACTTCAACTCTGCCGGCGAGAACTCCCTTTTCGTGCTGGACCTCCTGTCACTTCTCTTTTCTTCTCACACAAAGCAAAGCAAGAGGGGTAGCCCACGTGAGTTGCACTGCATCTTCCAGTCTGCTGTACAGAATTTTTTGGCGGGTACAACTTGTCTCGTAAGTTGAATCTTGATGTGACCACCGAAAAAAGATTTTTTTTTTAAAAAAAAAAGAGCTCAAAAGTGGCATATGTTAGGCACATGTGGCCCATTTAAAACCCTAGTTGGCTTGGAGGTGCTGGACAACTCACAGTGACAGAAAATATGCATTTTCAAATTGTAGCCAAGAGAGTTTATTTTTAAAAACGTAATATTTTGAATGTTAAACTGCGATTTTATCAAATGCTTAACTGCATTTTCAAAAATTACATTTTTAAATTGTACTTTTTAAAATCGTTATTTTTAAAATTGTACTTTTTAAAATCGCAATTTCAAACAGGCCTTAAATTGTACACATGGCAATTGACAAAGAAGCAAACTAAAATAGAGCTTTTTTTTTTTTCTTTTTTTCTTTTTTTCCTGACATAGATAGGAAAAAGGGGAAACTAAAATAGAGCTTAAGATGAAAGGTTCCAGCCCTAAAATGCAATGGGAATGGCGGAGTGCTAGTCATAATGGTATTTTTTAAAAAAAAAAAAAAAAAAAATCTTGCATGCTCAATTTGGTCACACTCGAGTGGGACTCGAAAGCCCTCGCCTGGGACACGTGGGTCGCAGTTACTGGCATTGCGAGGCCCGGGCAAGGCTTCATGACATAAGGGTCGATCGACTAATCTACTGAATGGATCAATTTTTGAGGCTCAAGTTTGGGCCCATAAGCTTTTTGAAAACTCTTCAACATTGAAGGCTGTTTTTCACAAACTTTGAATGAATTTTGTTGACTTTTCAGCCTTTCCTCCAACCACGACAAACTTTTCGAACGTAAGTAATTAATATACTTAAATACGCTCAAATTAATTAGTTTAAGCTTTTAAACTAGAAGTATCTATATTTATATAATAGTTGAATCACACATCAAAATACTTAAAATTATTACACGTGACATGAATTTTATATTTATTAAAAAGGAAAAGAAGTTGTTGAGGACGTGAGTCCTGTAGATAATCGTGTCAGTTGGAGTACAGTTCCTGAGCCAACTATACAATTTGTGGCAATGGATAACTATCATAATTTTCAACCTGACCCTTTGGGCATCTTAGAGTACTCACATTGGGTTCAACAAAGTAGTTCTATAGCAAAAAAATTTTAAAAAACCCTCATGTCCGACTCAGCAAAATACCCAATTTTTTGCTGAGCTGCTACAGTGCTCAGCAACTTTGCTGAGCACTGTAGCTCACCAAACCATATTTTAATTAATAAAATAATAATCTCTCTCTCCTCTCTCTCTTCTTTCTTTTGTTTTTTATTTTTCCTGCACCTTCTTCTCTCCTGCGTCTTCTTTTCTCTTTTTTTTTTTTCTTGCGCCTGCTTTCCTCTTTGGTATTTTTTATTTTTTTTTTGAAGTATTCCTCTTTGGTATTGAATGCTTCATTTTTTTTTTTTAAAAAAAAAAAGACTTTTAGAAAAAGATAAAAAAAAATTAAAAAAAAAAATGACCATTATGAAAAAAATGAATTTTTAAAACTATGATCAATAAAAAATGAAAAATTTTAAAAAATATAATTGTTAGAAAATGATAAGATTTCAAAAATATGATTGTTAGAGAAAAAATAAAGAAAGAATAAAAAAATAATAATAATAAATATTTAAATGAAATAATAAAAGTTGTTAACTAAAATGCTGAGCCGAATATAGGTTCTTTTGAAAAGTTGTTAGATAAAATGAAAAAAAGTGATATTTTAACTAAAATTTAATCAAATATTTGTTGAGCCCAATGTGAATGCTCTTACTTGGTAACATTGATGCTTGTGATCCACTTAGAGGAAATTGGAGAATTGAAATAGCTGGGTGCCACCTATACCCAAAAATGGTTGGAATGAGATTCCTCAATCTCCAACTGAACATGCTTTTAACTAGAAATAAGTAAATGATGCTTTAACTATGTTGAGTATTTTCAATTTATAACCATACATATATAAATGTTACAGCGTTGGCAATATATATGCGTGTGTGTTGTACTTAAATTATATATATAACGATCTGCACACCTGACAAGCTAAAGCAAGTATAAATTTCAAATTCCAGAGTCATTGTTCCTCACTCACCTTCAGGCTTCAACAATGGATATTCAAGTTAGCCATGTTGTTTCTTGTCTCTTCTCTCTCTTATTAGTTTCAATAGTCTCTATAATCACTTTCTTGAAACACAAGAAGAGCTACAACAAAACCAAGAAGCAGCTACCGCCAGGGCAGATGGGACTCCCCTGGATAGGCGAAACAATGGATTTCTACAACGCCCAACGCAACAACAAATTATTCGAGGAATTTGTTCAGCCGGCCCGGATCAGGAACTAATATTTAGAAAGAAAAGATGCCCCATTCTCTACTAAGTGACAATCACCTGTGTTGAGTTACAATTACCTTTTCCTTGGCGGTACTCTTGAGGAAACAAAGGAATGCCTCTTGCGTCGATTTATAAATACAACAACCTGGAAAGCAATTCAACTGTTGAAAATTGAAATCATCTCTCTCTCTTCGCACTACCACAATGTCTCCTTCCGATTTTATCTTCCTCATCATCCTCTCCGCAGTCCTTATTTTCTCCTTGATTTGTTATTGTTTGCTTCGTGCCTGTCTTTCATATTCAATTCAATGAACAAATCATCCAACCAGCCTCTCTCCGCTCTCTGAGTTATGCGTATGAGTCCGACGAAACAACCTTCGTCACCGACTTTCTCCCTGAGTGCACATTGACCTCGACCTCTCTACTCACCCTGAGCGAATGCGCAATTTGCCTCCGCGTTTTTGAAGCTGGCAACGAGGTTCGTCCACTCCCCTGCTCACATAACCTTCCACGCTCACTGCATCGACTCGTGGTTGGAGGCCAACTTTTATTGGATCAGGTAGTGTTCCTCCATAGCCGCCACCTCCCGAACCATGTGATGGCTTGTGTCCATGATGAGGACTACCGTGGGAGCCTGTAATCAACGCATTAAGTGTAGATTGTGGTGAGAAGAAAAAAGGAGATGGATCACTTTCGAACGATGCTCCAAGTACTGATGAAAGTAAGTCCAACTGGATTGCAAGAAACCCTGAAGACCCGGCATCCCCCCTTGTACAGCCAAGATCATTTGTAGGGAGTCGACTTGGTGACGTTTAAGAAACATGTACAACCAATATCATCTTAGATACACTTAACGTTTAAAAAACACTAAGTTTGAACTTTAACTTATATGTTTTGTATTATTTATCTTTGGTATTTTGATGTAATGTTAGATTTATGTAATGGATGTAAGTGTTCGTGGTATTTTGATGTAATTATAAGGGTATGTAATAGATGTAAGTGTTGGTGGTATTTTGATGTAAGTGTTTGGATTATTGTTTTTGGATGGTTGGTAGTATTAATATAAATTTGGTTGGTTGTTGGTATATGGTAATCTGTATGGATTATGGATTATGCATTGAATTTAGGATATTATGTTGTAAACAGGGATAATCGGAATAAGGAACAACAGATATTAAAAAGGACTCGAATTGTGGTCGGTTTTATGGAAAAAAACGACCACAATTGTAGTCGCTTTTCCAAAAAGCGACTAAGGTTGTAGTTCCTTTCAAAACATACCACAATTGAGGTCGGTTTCAAAAGGGACCACGATTGTAGTCTCTTTTTGAACACGACCACAACTATTGTCTGTTTTGAAAGAGACCACAACTGTGGTCTATTTCGAAAGGGACTATAACTGTAGTCGTTTTCCGAAAACGACTAAAACTGTGGTCCCTTTCGAAACAGACCACAGTTGTGGTCGGTTTCGAAAGGGACCACAATTTGGGTTGGTTTGCATGAAACCGACTATAATATTTTATAGTCGGTTACATGGAACTGACCCTAACCAATTGTGGTCGGTTTTTGGGAAAGCGGCCTGAATTAATGATGCTTTTGGAAAAAATGACCCTAATTAAGGACGCTTTTGGCGAAAAGCGACCTTAATATAAATTCTTGACCGCAACTACAGGTCCCAGGTCCCTTTCAAACTGACAAAAAAGAAAAGAAAAAAAAAAAAGAAGACCCGAACTGATTTAGAGTCATTTTTAGGCTAGTTAGGGTCGGTTTCAAACCGACTCTAAAATGAGTGTTTTTTATCGGTGGGTTAACCCCCAAACACCATTTGGGGTGGGTCGGCCACCCCATAGAAAGAGAGAGAGAGCGTTTGGGGGTGGACGACCCACCCCCAAACGGGTGGGTCGGCCACCCCACAGAGAGAGAGAGAGAGAGAGAGAGCTTACCTCCTCCTTGAGGCTTCACGCTGCAAGGAGAGTGAGGGAGGAAGATGAGATAGATAGATGATCGATCTCTATCTTGATGGCCGGCTACTTAGAGCATGGAGGGAAAAATTTTCTTTTTTTAAAAAGCTTGCTACTTTTTCAATGCAAAATTAGATTTAAGTCGGTTTCTTACAAAATTGACTCAAAACTTTATCATTTTTCATGTCCCTTTTTTAGAAGCGACTCCAAAAATATTTTTTGATGTAGGCTTTTTTAGGAGAAACAAATTTTTTTTTGTTTGTAGTCGGTTTTGTAGAATCGACCCAAATTTTGTTAGTCTGTACTCGGTTTTGCAAAACCAACATAAATGCTTTTTTTTTTTTTTTGTAGTCGGTTTTTAAAAAACAGACTCTAAATTTTTTTAAATAGAGACAGTTCTATAAAACCGACCCTAATGTTATCCATTTGCAGTCGATTTTAGAAAACCAACTCCATTTTTAAAAAAATTTGCAGTCGTTTTAATAAATCCGACTACAATGACTGGTTTTTTTTTTTTTTTTGTAGTAGAGTCTTGCATGTAGATCAAGTTCTCATTATTATTCATCTTCCCTCGAAGACTTTTTTTCCAATTAAATAGTTGCATGGGCCAGATCAACCATGGAACCTGATCTCTATATCATGTTGTGCTGGAGCTTTCGACAGTTGGCCCTAGATTCTACTATGATTTCCTTGACACATGTCAACTTTGTTTTCCATTAAAATTTTCTTCTTAATTTCTTTTTTTTTCGTTTCATATTGGGAAGACGAAGAGAGAGAGTGTGACAGAGGAGTCAGGGGCTATCTGAAACTTGATTACTGTGACAGAGAGTAGGTGAGACGACACCAAAAATGTTGGGAGAGTAGTAATGAAAGACAGCAAATGTGTCATTTTTTGGGGTCTGTAAAATAATCACTCACAAACATCTGTTTGACCAATTCTTTTTAGTATACTGGAGGTAAGGATGACAATTTTTAATACGACCCACGAATCCAACACTAACACGACACGAAGATAGCAAGTTGGGGTTTATGGTAATCAGGTTTGGGTCATAAACGGGTGACCCCTTTAGTTATCGGGTCAGACGGGTCAACCCGCAGCTAACCCGTTTACTCTTTTTTTTTTTTAATGTTAAACTTAAACCTAAACAAACTTAAACATAAATTCTCTCATATCTCAGCAGACACTACCGTTCTCTCTCTTTCTCGATCTCCCTCTCTCTCTCATCTCCCTCACACTGCCGTTCTCTCTCTCTCTCTCATCTCCCTCTCTCTCTCACGGCTGTTCTCTCTCTCTCTCTCTCGATCTCCTTCTTTCTCTCTCTCTTTCACGACCGCTCGTCATCTTAGCGTCTACCGCTCTCTCCCTCTCGATCTCCCTACAAGTGCCCCTCAACACCTTGTGCTTTTGTCAAGTTACGGCGTTCCACCACCGATAGACGCCCAACTCCAGCCCAATCCGATCAGCCCCCAGAAGCTTAGTCCAATCCGATTTGCATCTAGATCCACAGTTGTTGGTGCTACAACGGCCAGTTCTCTTACTCATATCAGTTTGGTTTTAATTGGATGATTTAGTTGCAAATTTTAATGAAGAATTATTATTTTGCTGTATTTATTGATTGGTTCCAGAGTCATAGTTGATAGAACGGCTTAGCATTTTGGTTTTTCTCGTGCTTGAAAGGTTGGTTAAGGGGGATTTTTTCCTCTGTATAACTATTTAATGTTTGCTTCTCCACTCAAATGGTGGATTTCTGAGGACATGAAAATAAAATGTTGCATCTGGGAGCTCATAGGAATAGCTAATCGTGTCAACCGAGTCGGGTCGACACGATACAACCCGTCAACTAATTAACGGGTTGACGAGTCTTGTCGTGTTAACCCGTTAAAATTATGAGTCGTGTTCGGGTTTGGCCTGAACGGGTTGGCGGGTCAAGCAGATCAACCCAAACTCGAAACGCCAACCCGTTTTGCCACCCCTAACCAGATGAGAGAGCTCAATTTTAATTCAAATTTATTGGCTTTGTAAGAGACAAGTTGGGATGCTACAGTACTTTCTGTGCTGTCAATTAAGGAAGGCTACAGTGAATTCCAACAGTAAATTTATGGCCAAGACGGCAAGGCTATCTAACGGGAAAGCTCTCATTAATAATGTTTGCTGAATTTATTTTTTATTTTTTTTCTTTTTAATGACACATGATGCTAGGTTATTTTGTTAGCTAGGAACTTAAGACCCATGGTTTCACATGAATAGGATCCTCTGCATTTCAAAAGAAAATGATAATAATTATTTCATGGTCAGGGATTTAAAGTTGTGCATATAACAGTATACATAATGTCAATATTGATACGTCTTTTAAAAAATTTAAATAATGTAATATCAAGTACAACGTTTTAGAGGTATCAACTCTAAATCCTAACTATAAGATGTATATTAAAGTATTAATTAAATGATTAAATTTATCACTTCTTAGCGTTTCATATGAATGTTAGACTATTACATAATGTCAATGTTGGCACTTATTGATTTAGTGCTACCTAGGTACTCAACCAACTTATAAAGCATCATATCGTATGGCACCGACATAGTTAAAATAATTAAAGGATAGACAGAGGTTTTATCTATCCAAATGTGTCACTATAGAGAGCACCAGTGTTGTTTGTAAGGAAGAATAATGGATTCATGTGGTTCACTGTTACTAATAAATGCTTAAAAAGAAAAAACAAAGATTAGTGTGTTTCTTTTTTTTTTATAAGTAATCGATACATATCGTCAAAAGCGTGTGTTTCTTAAAATGTAAATGACATAAGATATGCTGTTGAATACTTGGTTTTGTCATTTTAGAAATTAAAGTTCCGAAGAGTTCTCTAATTGTAGCTCGTGGTTGGATTTAGTGCTAACAGGCTATCAAATTAGAATTGTTATAACAAAATAAGTATAGGCCCTAGAGTGTCTTTATTAATATTTCATTTGCCTCAAACAGCCATATAATTTGAGATTATATTCAAGAATAACTTCAAAATTTTTTCACAAATTAAGAAGAAGAAGCCCTCTCTGTCCTTTAGGCTTTGTGCTTTGTGATTATTATTGAAGTTCAGATTTTTGCAAGCCTGCTTATTAGCTGTTGTTGCTGTAGAAGACTTATAAAAAATGCTCTAAATCCGTGGACTACATGCACCAGAGAAGGATTTGTGCCTACTTCTTGTTTAAATCAATTGGACTAAACTATCATGATTATGTTGTTTATCTTATTTATGACCAAAATATTAATGTTTCTAAATCAATTGGACTCTATTTTCCATTCTTCTAGGAGGATTTGTGCCTACTTGTTGTTTATGTTCTTTATGTAGATAAGAGACACCATTAAAACTGATTTCTCTCATACAGTTATATATGAAGTGTGTGTCTTAATTTATTGATTTTTTGGGTTTAATTTATTAGATTGATGTAGAATTTTAGAGTTGGTTATGATTGGGAATGGTTTTTATCTTGATGGGTTATTCTGCTTATGATCGAATGGCTATAGATTTAACTCACTCATTTCGACAACAAGTAAATCTAGATATGTTATGGCAATGCCATCTAGCTCTACATCTACTGAAAATGAACGTGAACTTCAACTCGTAGTTGTTCAATTGCGAGACAAAATAACAAATCTGAAATCAAAACATCAAAACACCCACATTGAAAAAGTAGCAGACTTCTTAAAAAAAGGAAAATTTTCCTTCCATGCTCTAAGTAGCCGGCCATCAAGATAAAGATAGATCATCTATCTATCTCATCTTCCTCCCTCACTCTCCCTGCTGCGTGAAGCCTCAAGGAGGAGGTAAGCTCTCTCTCTCTCTCTCTCTAGGGTAGCCGAGCCACCCCCAAATGGTGTTTGGGGGTGACTCAGCCACTCCCAAATGCTGTTTGGGGTGGCTCGGCCACCCCTACTTGAAATTTTTTTTTTTTTTGTTGCTCATTAACTTAAAAAGTTGAGTTGTTTATAGGTCATGTTGTTATATTTTTTGTTCTACTCGAATGTGTATTGATTTTTTTGGGGTTTTCCTGTATAAAAATTGTGTTACATTATTTTAGATGTCATAATTTTTTGTTTTCCTTTTCCCTATTTGTTTTCTTGATTACAATTAAATTTTTTTATGTTGTATGCTATAGTGACGTTGTTAGAGGAAAAGTGTGCCAGCAATTACTGCAAAATTTGATCTCAAGCCTCCTCCATATCCATTGGTAAGATCTGATGATTCCAGCTTTATAAATTATGCTATAAAATGATGTAGGCTTAAATTGTGAGATTGGATGCCTTTAGGCCTTTGCATGATTATTATCTTAATTCACATTTTAGTGAAATTACTATGGGTAAAAGGATGCCTTTAGGGATTTTCATTAAAAAGAAAAACACTATTAAGACTGACATATTTCTTTTCTTCGAGTGTAAGAGTGTTTTGGGTTAACAACTTAATAGAACTCATAGTGTATTGTAAAGTATGTCTGCCTAATTCAAGTGTTTCATTGCGTATTTACAATGTAGTGTATCCATGGACAAGAGTTGAATGAAAGTGTGGAGAGGTTCGATAGAATATATGGATGAGGCTCTAGCATTTGTGAAATTTGCTAGTGAAAACTCTATAACAAAATGGTACATTGTTTGCCCTTGTAAGAAGTGTTCATTGGACCGAACATTGCCCTCAGATGTTGTATACAACCATTTGACTTCGGGCAAGAGTATTTTGGAAGGTTACATCGAGTGGATAATGCATGGGGAACCACTTCACGCTTCCGTGGATAGAGAGGCAACATATGAAAGGCCCAATACGGCTCATGTCGATAGTATGCCAACACAAGGCGAGTCCAATGGGATGAAAGACATGCTAAATGATGTTTTTACAATGCACAATGTTCGAGTTGAAGAGGGTGGATCTCAAAAGGGCGTGGAAGCCGAAACTGTAGAAGTCGAAATGGAAGACTCTAATGTGGGGGCGAAGAAGTTATATGATTTGCTACAAGATGTCGACACACCACTCCATGAAAATACAAAACATAGCAAATTGGGGGCTATCGTGCGTTTATATAGTCTGAAGTGTATGGGCATGTGGAGCAATTCATCTTTCTCTATGTTGCTTGAATTTATCAATGAGTTGTTATCTCCGTCTGCGCCTTTGCCTAAAGACACATATGAGGCTAAAAAATACATGAGAGATTTAGGTCTTGGATATGAGAAGATATCGGCTTGTCACAATGGTTGTATGTTTTTCTGGAGGGAGAATGCTATGTTGGACAATTGTACATCATGCAAGGAATTTAGGTGGAAGGAAAAAATTACTAAGGAAGAAGGGTCGCCCAAAAGTTCTAAAAGAGAGTCGGTAAAGATGTTGCGTTGGTTTCCTCTGATACCGAGGCTACAAAGGTTGTATGTCACATCATACATTGTTGCATATGAAGTGGCATGCTCAAGGTCGTACAAAAGATGGTGTTCTGAGGCATTCGGCCGATGGAGAAGCATGGAAGGCATTCAATGAACGTTACCCAGACTTCACATCCGACGCACGCAATGTCAGGCTAGGTTTAGCGTTAGATGACTTTAATCCTTATGGGAACATGAGCTCTAATCACAGTATTTGGCCGGTGATGTTAGTAGCGTACAATTTGCCTCCCTGAATGTACATGAAACAACCGTATTTTATGTTAAGCTTGATTATCCCTGGTCCTAGTTCATCAGGGCAGAATATTGACACGTATCTAGAGCCCTTGATAAATGAGTTGAAGGAACTATGGGATGTTGGAGTACAAACTTTTGATGTATGTTTGAAAAAGACTTTCACGATGCGTTCGGTCTTGATGTAGACAATAAATGACTTTCCAGCGTACACTGATTTATCTAGATGGAGTACCAAAGGGAAAAAGGCATGTCTTTGTTGTATGCACTCAACAAAATCATTATGGCTAACTTACGGTGAAAAATATTGTTTTATGGGACATAGGCAATGGTTGCCTCCAGAACATAAGTGGAGAAAGAACAAGAGACATTTCAACGGTACGCAAGAATTCGATGGTCCGCCTGGTGTCCAGATGCCGATGAGATCATGAGACAATTAGAAGAAGTGAAGAGACAAAAAATGATGGAGCGGCGGTGCCGACCGAAGAGGAAGTAAGCTGGAAGAGAGAAAGTGTATTCTTCACATTGCCTTACTGGAAGTATCAGTTGTTAAGTCACAACATTGATGTGATGCACACGGAGAAAAATGTTGTTGATAACATAATTGGCACACTCTTAGGCATGACAAGCAAGACTGAAGACAACCTCAAAGCACGTCAAGACTTACTCGATTTGGGTTTGAGACCAAAACTTCATCCGTTTATTGCGGACAACAACAAAACCTATATGCACGCAGCTTGTTTCACGATGACGAAAAAAGAGAAAACTGACTTTTTGAAGGTGTTACATGATGTGAGAATGCCAAATGGATATTCTTCAAATGTATTCCATTGTGTAAAGCTTAAAGAATATACTATTGGGGATTTGAAAAGTCATGACAACCACATACTCATGCAACAACTCATGCCAATTGCACTTCGAGGATCATTAACGGACTTGGTTGTGAGACCTTTAATAGAGCTCTTTGGATTTTTCAGGGAGATATGTTCCAAACACTGAGGGTGGAAGATCTGGATCGTCAAAAGAATTGAATACCCATAATATTGTGCCAATTGGAACAAATATTCCCTCCCAATTTTTTCACAATTATGATACACGTAGTCATACATTTAGTACGTGAAGCTAGGTGGACAGGTACACTACAGGTGGATGTATCCTGTTAAGAGGTACTATGAAAATAATGTTGCAAATTTAATAGACGTATTAATCTTATTCTACTGTTATAGTCCTAATGCTCTTTAATTTAGGTGCCTCAGTTGATACAAAAATTTGGTTCGGAATAAGGCTGCACCAGAAAGGTCAATTGTAGGGGGTTACATTGTAGATAAGTTATTGACGTTTTGTTCGTTACTTAGATAACGCGCCAACGGTCCACAATAGACTCCCAAGAAACCAAGATGCGTCGAGAGGGGCGAAAACACCGATAAAGCTTGATAGGATCACAATGATTCAGGCACACCGCTATATTTTATTCAACTCTGACGATTTCCTCCCATTACGCAAGTGAGTTGCTTTACTAATTACGTCTCGTCCGGTTATACCTACTCATGTAACGTTTATTATTTATTATATATAGCATGCACTTGGATTCTCTAAGGGAAACAAACAAAATGGATCATAGATCAGAGACGCTGTTGCGGAAGGACTGCATGGATCAATTTTGTGACTGGTACTAGGCCCATGTAAGAATATTGTTCTTATTAACAATTAAAGGCTACTAAATTCTGATTTAAATAATTTTCTGAATACGTTGTTTAAATCACAGGTCAATAGTTTGGATAAGACACGTAGAAACGAATTAGGTGATAAACTTGTATGCCATGCAAAAGGGCTAATGTAGTTTACAGTAGAATATAAACAGTATGTGGTTAATGGAATGTTGTTTCGTGTCACGAAAAGCGACATAACAAAGAAAACTCAAAACAATGGGGTATGCGTGACCACTGTAGACGGCCCCACGTACTACGGTAAGCTAACCCGCATAATCGAGGTTACTTATTACGACGAAATTCGGTACATGCTATTCAAGTGTGATTGGGCGGACATTAAACCGAACAAAGGATACAAAAAGGATAGCTACAGATTCGAATTAGTGAATTTCACCAACTTAATACACACGGGTGAACAAATTACTGATGATCCGTTCGTATTATCCTCTCATGTATCACAAGTATTTTATGTCGATGATAGCCATCCAAATTGGGTTGTCGTAGTGAAGACAAAATCGAGACATGTGTTCGACGTTGGTGAAGGTGAAGGTCACTACGATGTGCCGGATGACAGTTATCATGAGCACGAGCCTTTCAACATTCACGTTGTAGGGGATGATGACATTCAATGTGCATGTACTGAGCTCCCGGCCACAGTAGCACAATAATTACCATCCGTACATGTTTCTGTAAAACTTGTTCAAACATAGGGTAAAACAATTACATTTGGTCTCCTTCTTTTGAAAATTTTAAGTGTATTTGTTAATAAGCTTTACTGTATATATTGCATATTTTATTGAATATGACCATTTTATATGTTATTGTAGGTAGACATGGCCCCACAACCAAAGAAGAGGACAAAGGTACTAGCTTCCAAACAAAAAACTAGGGTACCGATTGCAAGGGTCGATTCGGATGATGAGACACAAGATTTAATAGAGACATATAATCACACTGAGGACGTGATTGGTACGTGTAACACTCTCATGCCTCAAGTATCCCAGCCGTCACCGAATATGGGGCCGCATGTTCCATCTTCCTCCAGGGCTAGGCCAGCAGGGGGTGGTGACAATCGTGCACCAAGTACATCAGCATCTGAGCCCTCACATAGTACTAGCACGCAGAATCCGACTCCATTACAAGTGTGCGGCCATGGGCAGTTTACATTATTGGTATGAAATACGTTTTATAGTGTAATTACCTCGTGTAAGTTTATAAACTGTGAAGTAACTGTACTGTATGATATGTATCTTTTATTGCAAATGCTCAGGGGATCATTATTGTTAGGAATATGGCTAGTCCAAACGAAATATGGCAACTGCCGAAGGGAGAAAAGGTAATACTTGAATTCAACAACCAGTTTCAGCCGATTGGACCAGGCAGCGAGAAATTCTGCAGGATTGCAGGTAATCTGATAAAGAATGGTAAGTTTGTAGACTTTCGCACCAAACATTGGAGGAAAGTCCCAAAACAGAATAAGGAAGATCTTTGGACAGCACTAATGGTATGGAACATTTACTAGCATATGAATGTATATGATTTGTGGTTTTTTAGCCTTATCCTTGTCATTTATATTAAGAGATTCCATCTTGTTGGTAGAGAAAGTTCCATGTTGGTAGCGGTCATCCAATCGAGGAAATTAAAAGGGTAACTTTTATGAATTTCGGCCATAAAAGAAAATCAACCAAATACCTTATTAAGCGTTCTATGAAGGTGAAGGACAATCCAAATCAAACCGTAGAGGATGTGGTAAACAAAGTGCCCATGTACAATAAAGAAGACATGGAATGCCTCGCAACAAGGTGGTTGTCAATAGATGATAAGGTGACACTCATACTTTATCTTTTATAATTATTTTCTGATTTGTTTCGTGTTAATTATCTGTAGACAGTCATTCTAACCTGGTTTGTTTTGTTCTTTATGACTATCAATTGTAAAACATTTGTAGAAAATGGCGAATAAGAACAGGAAAAGAAAACGCAAACAAAAGTTTCCTACAACATTGGGGTCGTAGAGTTATGCTCGTCTAGCCAACGAGAGGGTACGCGTTACTCACCCAATCATTCAATAAGGACTTACTCATCATTAAGGCTTACGATGTATGTTATGTATATTATATCAATGATCTTGAATATATGAGGTCGAAAAAGGTTCTGGCATTGGAAGAAGCAAGCTGTTTACCATTGCACATACGAAGAAGGATGGGACCCCAATGAATGAGGAGGCTAGGGAAGCTATTGTAAGTATAAGTATTCTACTAGTAGATGTGAGTACGGTTCTTCGATCTTTACATATTAAGTTATTGTAATTGTACAGTTGAAGATGACGGAGCTAATGGCAACACAACCATCCACTCCTAGTATAAGTTCAGAGGGGTCCATTCATTGGGCATCAAACGATGTGTACGCACAAGTAATGGGCAAGGTATGTTCGGGCCGTGTTCGTGGAGTAGAGCTCGGGCCTACACTAGGAAAATATATTTTCCACACTTAAGCAACGTAAAACTATCATGATTATGTTGTTTATCTTCTTTATGAATGAACTAAATCATTCTCCGTGTTTTTTTAAGCATTCATTTTTAGCAGATAGATCACTTCCCATGATCCCATGGAAGTGACTTTTTGAGCATTCATTGTTTGCTTCAAGTATTAACTAAATGTGTCATTAAGCTTATCTAGAGTCCCCCCTCCCCCCATTTGATTTTTTTTTTTTAAAAAAAAAAAAGCAGCTTATATGGAGTTTTTGCCTCGTCATCCAGAATCTTAGATTGACATGATCATATGGGTCCTATTAGAGCTTATTATATGGCAACTCTCTTTGATTGCAAAAGGGATGCATATATATATTTTAAGTCAAAAGAGATATAGTTTAGTTCTATATATTATTCATGATAAGCCCCATAGATTGAAACCCCCCAATTGGATTAGGTAAGCAAGAAAGTGTAGGATTACACGACTTCTAATATTAGAAACTCCCTGCCCCATGCCGGCTATGTTTCACATAAACTTTTAGTCGACTTTACTTTTTAGCTTAGGTTCTTCATGATGG
>FXXK01000038.1:744125-763632 GCA_900184695.1 Betula pendula | reverse complement strand
TATTTTTTAATTTTTTGATTTTTTAATTTTTTTTTTTTTACTTTCGTTTTTTGTGACACTTTACCCCCCAAGGGCATTCTTGAACATTTTGGTATAAAAAAGTCACGTGTAAGGCACGTGACTTGACTTCCGTCCAAAATAACAGAAAAGATGGACGGAGGGTTTAACTTGCAAACGTCGTCAAGATTAGGGGGGTTGAATGTCACTTTTTAAACATTGGGACTAAAGTGCTAATGGTTAGATACTTTCTGGGAGTAAAAAGTACTTTGCCCTTATATATATTTATATACTGCTAAATTATGTGTGAAATATAATTTTGACCATGACTCGTCTTCAAAACAGTCATTTACTAATTTACTTCTGCCATGCATGTCGCGGTTACATCAAAGGTTCATTATAAGCTCTGGACCGGCCGATATATGAACTCCCTTTGGTAGATCACTTGTAGCGAAAATCACTTATCAAAAGGGTAAAAGGATGGAGTAAAATCTGAGTTGATGTGATAATTAATTTGAATCATAACCATATAAATTAATTAAGTTCTTTGTGCTATGCCAATTAAACTTCTTGTCGAGGACCGTTGAAGTACTGTTTAGCATGTGACTGAATCTTGATCATATATTCCATGCAGGAAAAAGCAAAATCTCAACAGCAACGATAGTCGCCATTGCTGTTCCAATTGCTTTCTCTGTGGTGTTATTCTTTTTGGGCTACTTTTTCATAATTAGGAGAAAGAAGTACAATGCTGTCGAAGGAGAAATAATTGGAACAGAATAAGTATATGGGTTATTAAGATCTTTTAAGTCTCTTGTCTGCACATGTTGCTCTTTGTAGTGCAATCTCTTACGTTTACTGTTTACGTACATTTGTAGATGCAAATGATATGACTACTCTGGAGTCCTTGCAATTTGATTTTGCTACAATTGAGGCTGCCACAAACAAATTCTTAGATGATCATAACAAGCTAGGTGAAGATGGATTTGATGTGGTTTACACGGAATTAGTATAATTAACCTACTTAACTCATACATATATATGAGTAATTGGGAATTTCTATGAATTGTACAAAGTGAACTGTTCTAAAGGTTGGGTGAAATACATTCTCAGGGTATACTTCCTAATGGGCAAGAAATAGCCGTAAAGAAGCTATCGAGAAACTCTGAACAAAGAGTAGAACAATTTAAGAATGAAGTTATATTGGTAGTCAAACTGCAACACATAAATTTAACAAAACTATTGGAATTTTGCTTGGAATGAGAAGAAAGTGGATTTGGTACGGTTTACAAGGTAGAACATAGTTAGCAACAAAATTTAGTTATATTTATAAATAGATATATATTAGTGTGCATGTGTTCATTGAATGTTCTAATTAACTATGTTTCAAATATATGTATATATATTCTCAAGGTATCCTTTACAATGGACAAAAAATAGCAGTGAAAAGGCTGTCTAAAAACTCTGATCATGGTGCAGTAGAATTTAAGAATGAGGTTATGCTGGTTGCAAAGCTTCAACGTAGAAATCTAGTGAGGCTATTAAGATTTTGCTTGGAAGGAGATGAAAAGATACTCCTTTATGAATATGTGCCCAACAGAAGCCTTAACTACTTTGTATTAGGTTTGGCGAATCTAAACTTATATCTACTTCTTTATTACTTTTTCATTTTAAACTTATATCAAGGGCACACAATGTGTCAAATGATTCACTTGTGATGAACTTTTCACAACTTGAATTACCGTAAACAAGGAGCAGAAAAATGTATTCCAATATTATTTGTAGTTGAAGTATATTTCATCATCAATTTGAGACTAAATTAATTCGATTTAAGTTGAATGTTTAATTTTGACAAAATCACAGACTCTGAAAGGCAAAGACAATTGAATTGGTTAAGCTGTTATTAGATTATAGGAGGGATTGCTCAATGACTTATTTATCTTCATAAAGATTCTCGGCTTAGAATTATACATCGTAATCTTAAAGCTAACAATGTTTTATTAGATGGCAATATGAATCCAAAGATTGCAGACTTTGGCATGGCAAGGATATATATTTGTAATGGATCAAACCCAAGGAAATACAAGTAGAATCATGGGAACATAGTAAGTTTTTAATTACCATATATAACTGTATTTTCATAGTTTAAATCAACAAATTCATTTCTTTTCTTGTGGCTTATGACAATTGCTGAAAAGAAAAGTTGCAACCTTGAAATTTGAGAGTTCTGTTTGAACTAAAATTATTAGGAGATAAATTGGCCATGAGCTTCCAAAATGCTACTTCTTGTATTTTTTATTTTTATTTTTATTTTTTTGTAATAAAGATTATGACATTTGTAGTATTGGTTTGCAGTGGTTACATGTCTCCAGAGTATGCAATGCATGGACGATTCTCTGTGAAGTCCGAAGTATTTAGCTTTGGCGTCTTGCTTCTAGAGATTATCAATGGTAAAAGGAACAACTGTTTTTATCAATTAAAACATGATGAAGACCTCTTAAGCTTTGTGAGTATGGATCAGATTATTTCAATTTTGCTTTTCTTTGTGAAATCCAATATAATCGCCTCCTAGTGCTGAAGTGAAAAAAATAATCAAGGCCATCTTGGGCCCGGGATAAGCACTACTGAAAAAGGAGAAAAGCAAACACTTATGAATATTGCTTAATGAATTATTGTAGATTTGGAAACTGTGGAAGAATGGATCCCCATTAGAATTGTTGGATCCAACCATGAAAGATTCTTTCTCAAAAAATGAAGTCATTAGATGCATCCATATTGGCATATTGTTTGTTCAGGAAGATTCAGCCAGCCGACCAACAATGACAACAATAGTTCTCATGCTTGACAGTCACTCTGTCAGCCTCTAGTTACCTCAGCAGCTAGCATTTTTGTTTAGGAGTAAAGCAAAGAGGAACATGCTAGCAAAGGATGTGGCGCATGATGATTCTACAAGCCAGTCAGTTTCATTTTCTGTTGACGAAGCATCGATCACTCAAATATACCCTTGATGGTTCAAGAATGCCCTTGGGGTAAAGTGTCACAAAACAAAAGTAAAAAAAAAAATCAAAAAAATATAAAAATACAAAATCAGTCTTTGTGGTTGGCTTAAATTACAAATCACTCCCTGTTGTTATATATAAAAAAAAAAAAAAAAAAAAAAAAAAAAAAAAAAAAAAAAAAAAAAAAGGAAAAAAATGCAAATCAGTCCATGTGGTTGGCTTAAATTACAAATTACTCCATGTGTATAAAAATGAATTCAAAAGTCCCTGTGGTATGTCAAAAAAAAAAAAATTAGTCCATGAAGTTAAATTCGATTAAACTTTTTAACAGATTCTGTTAAGTGTTACATCAGCACCAATGAGATGCTGATATTGACAATCTTATTAAAAATATTATATATATATATTAAGTATATAAAATTTAAAATTTAAAATTAAAAATTAATTTTTTTTTTTAAAAAGGAGGGGGTGGCTGCCTTGGGGGAAGGGGGTGGCCTGCGAGCCACCCCCAAAGGTGGCTGGGGGTGGCTCGCCGCCATCCCCGGCCCATGGGGTGTGGGCCGGTCACCTCGGAACCTCTGGGGTGGCTCGCGGGCCACCCTGGTTGCCACAAAGTTGCCGCATTTACGCGGCTACCACTGGGGGTGGCTCGAACGCACCTTCAGCCCTGGGGTGGGCCCGCGAGCCTCCAAAGGTGGCTGGGGATGGCGGCGAGCCACCCCAGCCACCTTTGGGGGTGGCTCGCGGCCACCCCCTCCCCCCCTAAGGGGTGGCTGCCATCTTTTTTTTTTTTAAAAAAAATAATAATAATAATTTTTGAATTTAATTTTTTATATTTTTATATACTTATATATATATCTATATTTTTTTTAATAAGATTGTCACGTGTCAACATCTCATTGGTGCTGATATGGCACTTAACAGAATATGTTAAAAATTTTAACAGAGTTTGACTTCAGGGACTAAATTGTTTTTTTAGCATACCACATGAACTTCTGATTCATTTTGATACCACAATGAGTGATTTATAATTTATGCAACTACAAGACTGATTTTTCATTTTTCCTTTTTTTTTTATATCACAGGGAGTGATTTGTAATTTAAGCCAACCAAAGACTGATTTTGTAATTTTTATGCTTTTCATTTCTTCATTACTATTATTATTATTATTATTATTATTATTATTAGGAAGCTTTATTAAATTAGCACTATAAATACTTTTGCACAAATCAGTAAATCACCCTCAATTAATAATATTGGAAAAGATATGTGTTTGTTGTCATTGTTTATATAGGGTTAAATACATTTTACCCCCCCAAAGTATACCTACTTTTGTAATTCGGCCACCGAAGTTAAAAAGTGACAATGTACCCTCTCAAAGTTCAAAAATTCTCAATGTCGCAACTTCCATCACTTTTTTCGTCATCTTTGACGAATTTAGATCACGTGCGTGGCACGTGGGGGTTTTGGAGGTGAAAATGACTAAAAATGCCCCTGATCAATTTTTTTTTTTTTTTAAAAAAAAATTTTAGGGTGCGATGGCCATTTGGCGGTGGCCGAACCACCCCCATGGGCCATGGGGTGGCTCACCACCCCCATTTCCGCCCAGATGGGGGTGGCTCGACCACCCTCTTGGCCAAATCGGGGTGGCCGAGCCACCCCAAACCCTGTGGGGGTGGTTTCGCCCACCCCATTTGGGCCTTGGGGGTGCCGAACCACCCCACGGGCCGTGGGGTGCTCGCCACCACCATTCCGCCCATGGGGGTGTGTTCAGCCACCCCAAGGGCAAAAGGGGGTGCCGGCCACCCCCAAATGGCAATGGGGTGGCTACGGCCACCCCCAAATTTCCTTCTTTTTTTTTTTTTTATCTTTTTTTCTAATTTAAATTTTTTTAAAAATATATATATATTGGAAAAAGACCAAAAATGTCTTAATTCCGTCAGTGAAGACGGCTGAGAGTGACGGAGTGCGACATTGAAATTCTTAGACTTTGAGGGGTACATTGTCACTTTTTAAACTTCAATGACCGAATTACAAAAGGGGTATACTGTAGGGGGATAAACTGTATTTAACCCTTTTATATATTTTGTCTATATATTTTATTTAAGAAAATTTCATGTACTCATTTCAAACTACCATTCAATTAATAATGTTTCTTTTAAAGTTTTAATTGTGACAATGTCCTCCTAAACTACCGAACAATTATCAATGTCCCTCCAATGTCAGCAAAAAGACAAAAATAACCCTATAAATTTTTAATAAGCCATAAATATCCTTATAAATTCAAAAAATAATTAATAAGAATTTTTAAAAATAATTTTTTTAAAAAAAACGAAAATCTTTGTACTTTTTTTAAAAAAAAAAAAAATTTGAAATTTGTCCAATTGAGTGATAGTTTATTTTTAAAAACATAACTAAAAAAAAAAACAAAAATCTTTATACTTTTTTTTTAAAAAAAAAAAAATAATAAATTTGGCCAAATGAGTGGTTGTGTTTTTAAAAAAAAAAAATAAAAAAAATAAAAAAAAAACTATTTAGATATATATATATATATATATATATATATATATATATATATATATATAATATAATTATATAATTTTTTTATTATATTTTATCATGGTTTTTCATCAGTGTGGGAACATTGACAATGTTTGAGAGTTTGGAGGAATATTGTCACAATTGAAAGTTTGAGGGGACATTTTAATGAGTAGTAGTTTGAGGGGGGTCAGTAGACCTTTCCCTTTTATTTTTAAATTCATCATGGAATTCGTAGAACCTACATGTGAGTTCCCAAATTCAATGGTAATTTGCACATCTTTTGTATGGATATGAACAAAAAAATTGCAAGAGTTTGAAAACAATCATTTTTCATGCCCAAGTGGCTCGCAATTATGAAAAAATCAAAACGACGTCATTTTGGGCGTCCATATATTTTTTTATTCTACCATAACCGGCTAACCCTAACCTTATCTTGTCTCTCATTTTCTTTTCTTCATTTGCACTCCCTCACCTCTAGCGCCGCACACCTCTTTTTTTGCATCTCTTATTCTCTTTCAGCCGCTCGGTTCATCATCCATTGCTGTAAGTCATTACTTCTCACAGACACTCTCACAGTAAAGACTAAAGAAGATAATTGCTATGTTCTTTATTATATATATATATATATATATATAATTTTTTTTTTGCTTTTAGTCCTCTCTCACTCTCAGACTGCGTCACTCTCACAAACAGGCATCCTCACAGACTAACGGACCCGCTGCTCTCTCTGCCGACGGCTGCTCAGCTTTAGGCCCTCTCTCCCGCGCAGTTCTAGCTATGTTGCTGCCCCAAAAAAAAATTGTGGGCCCTCAAAAAAAAAAAAAAATTGGCCCATTAAAAATAGTTAGGCCCAGGTAAAAAAAGAGCTCACGGTTAACCGCTTAACCGACTGACACTTAACTGTTATTTTTGAAAATTATTCTTATCCGTACAAAATCGGTTAATAAACCGAATTAACCGACAATTTTGATTCGCTAATCGAAAATAGTTATATCGACACCGTTTTAACCAATACCCAGCCCTAATAACAAAGCATGAAACTCATTTCCTCCACTAAAAACACACCATTTCCTCCACGGATCCAGCTTCTATGCTGTAGTCTCACTACACCACAGATACTATAAAAATATTGGAAGGCTCATATTTAATCGCATTTCGTTTAAACTGCATGTTGTCGTTTTAACTCAAATTTTCTTCTTTACAGACAAGACAAAGAAGACACATTCTCATTCTCTCTTCCATGCCACCGTAGCTGGATCAAAAGGTCAAGTGGACCAATCATTTCGCTGAAGAATTTAAGAATGAGGTTATGCTGGTTGCAAAGCTTCATCATAGAAATCTAGTGAGCCTCTTAGGATTTTGCTTGGAAGGAGAAGAAAAGATACTCATTTATGAATATGTGCCCAACAGAAGCCTTGACTACTTTTTATTTGGTTTGGCCAATCTAAACTTATATTTACTTCTTTATTACTTTTTCATTTTAAAATCATATGACATGACAAGGGCACAAAATGTTTCAAACTTTTCATGAAGTTTTCTCAAGATGAATTACTGTAAACATGGAGCTGAAAAATTTATTCTAACATTTTTTATTTCTGCTAAATTAATATTTCATCATCCAATTGAGACTTATTTATTTATGAGTTGAATGTTTAATTTTGACATAATCATAGACTCTGAAAGGAAAAGACAACTGGATTGGTTAAGCGGTTACAAGATTATAGGAAGGATTGCTCGAGTACTTATTTATCTTTATGAAGATTCTTGGCTTAGAATTATACATCGTAATCTTAAAGCTAGCAATGTTTTATTAGATAGCAATATGAATCCAACGGGTCAAAATGAGTCGTCAAGAAAAAGACAAAAACAGTACCCAAAAAGCTCATTCAAAAATGGGTCCGGACGAGAATGTGTTTTTTTTTTTTAGAGCTTCATGGCAAGTCTCGTCCAAACAAGTTAGTACTCTCGTCCAGCCGAGATCGCAACAACGTCAGTTTATTTGACTTTTCTAGTAAGGTTTGGACTTCTTTTTCTATTTAAACTCATTAGATACGGCTTAGGTTGTTAGTTTTGTTTAATTTTTATCGGTTTTCATTTAGAAACACTCAAGGAATTATTTTCTATTTATTTTTCCTCAAATCCTTGATTTGCTCTTTGTTTTGGGAAGAATTGTTAATTTAGTGTTGTTTGTTTTTGTGATCCACTACACCTATGCTGCATTGCATCACAGGAGATAGAATATATGTATGTGCTTTTGAAACAAATGCATTAGTTATATATGTATTTTACTTTGATTTGTATATTTGAATATTGAACTTTGTGTGCAGATCTAGAGAAGCAAAGACAATTGGATTGGTCAAGACGATACAATATTATTGGAGGAATTGCTCGAGGGATCCTTTATCTTCATGAAGATTCTCGACTCAAAATTATACATCGTGATCTTAAAGCTGGCAACATTCTATTAGATGAGAACATGAATCCAAAAATTTCTGATTTTGGCATGGCAAGGATTTTTGGAGTTGATCAAACTCGAGGAAATACCAATAGAATTGCTGGAACCTAGTAAGTTAATTACCCATATTTAAAAAAGAGAAGTTCTTAATCATTACAAGTATTTTTAAGGTTTCATGTTCTTTTTAGTAACATCCTTGAGTTGATTTGCAGTGGTTATATGTCTCCAGAATATGTAATACATGGACAATTTTCTGTAAAGTCCGATGTGTATAGTTTTGGTGTCTTAATACTAGAGATTTTAAGTGGCAAGAAGAATGATTCTTTCTGTACGACAGAAACTGTTGATAGCCTCTTGAGCCATGTGAGTATACAACAAATATTCCAAGCTTTCGTTACTTTTCTAATGCCTACATCATGATCACTAGCAAGTGAGAAGCTATAAGAATGTTTGAGCAATTGATGCAGGCTTGGGGACATTGGAGGCATGGAACATCCTTGGAGTTGTTGGACCCGAGTTTGAGAGATTCTTATTCAAGAAACGAAGTTGACAGATGCATCCATATTGGCTTACTGTGTGTTCAAGAAAATCCAGCCGAAAGACCAACAATGGCATCAATAGTTGTCATGCTAAGCAGTGACTCTATTACTCTACTTCCACCTCAAAGGCCAGGGTTTTTCCTTCATAGTAGAATAGAGTCAAATGCGCCAATAAATGGACCGGAGGTAGATCAATCTAGAAGCATGTCAATGCCATTGTCTGAAGCATAAATTACATACCCTCGGTAGTATACTTGAATAATGTGATACCCATATCAAGTATCTGTTATTGAACCTGATCAATCAAGAAGCCAATCAATTGCACCTCTTTTTCTTCAACCCTCCCTCGCCCCTGTTTTTCTCCTTTCTCTTGGGCCTGACTATGTTATGTTCAGTTCATTATTGGGAGACTCAAGAACTTGCACTGAGACCCAAAATCGAGATAGCAAACAGGCTGAACAGCCCTAGTAATGACTTTGACTTTGATTTGTCTAAACTTTTTCATTGTAGTTCATTCTATCATGGGCATCTAATTTGTTCTCACTAAATGAAATAGTTCTTTTCTACGTATTGACTATATTCCAGCAGGAATTTAGGAGTTTGGCTTAGAACTAGACCCCATTGACATTGGGAGACGTGTCCCATAACATAACAAGACACATGAAACCTGTGTTCTAATTTAAATGGTTCCAATTTCAATGATAATAATTGATATACTACATGGATGGAGCACAATTATGCTACATAAACCACTTAACCAAAAAACTTAAGCTTAGTTATGAGTATGGGCTCAACTATGTTATATAAATCACCTACTCTTCTTACATCTTAGCTATGTGAGACATAAACCTCACAAATACACCAAAAACAAGAGTCTTTGCGATGAGGTTATTCTCCCTTGGACTTAAAAAACTAGAGCTTTAAAGGTTAGTCTCTCTCAAGCACAATATGCAAACTTATCTATCAACAGTTGTTTATGCAATTTGGCTAGGGAGAAACATGCATAAGAATTTTCTAGGATATATCCTAAAATGTTGTAATGTTTTTTACGATATTATGTTATGGGTCGGGCTCAACTATAATATCCCTTGTGGTCTATCTTAATTTCAAAGAAATTGATAATTATAAAAATTATTTTTTTTAAAGCAGTGAAAAGGCTATCGCAAAACTCTGGTCAGGGTGAAGCTCTTCGTGATTTCGTTGTTTAGCCTTCCCAATGGCAATGAAGCAACACCCCAGTACAACTTTCACTTTTGCTCAGGCACATCCTTCACCGCCAACAGCACCTATCAATCCAATCTCGACATTGTCCTCTCTTCTCTTTCCTCTAACGGCACATGGGCCACTGGGTTCTCCAACGCCTCCGCCGGCAACGTCTCCGCGCTCTTTTTGTGCCGTGGCGACGTCAACACCGACCTCTGTCAACTCTGTGTTGCCAACGCAACCAAAGTGATACTACAAGTCTGCCCCTTACAGTTTGGGGCTGTAATATGGTACGACGAGTGTTTGTTACATTACTCCAACGAATCCATCTTCGCCACCATTAACGTAGGTCCCGCGCACTGCATGACGAACACGCAGAGTATCCCAGTAGAGAGTGAGTACCGCTTCGTCGGGTTGTTGGGCAACATAATGAATTCGTTGGCGATCCTTGCGTCGAATTCCTCGTCGGGAAAGAAGTTTGCGACGGAGGAAGTGAAATTCGACAGTTTACAGACGCTGTACAGCCTCGTGGAGTGCACGCCGGACCTGACTGTATTCGAATGCTACAAATGTATCCGAGTCGCCATAGGGGCACTTCCTACGTGCTGTGATGGAAAACGAGGCGGAAGGATTCTGCAACCAAGTTGTACTATTAGATATGAATTGTACCCATTTTACAGCTTCACAGCTGCTTCGCCTGCATTTCCTCCTCTTCCTCCTCTTCCACCAGGTCTTCCTCCTCTTCCTTCAGGTATGAAAAGAGGTTGTGATCCGCCCCACATACTGTCCATGGATAGTAAAAATTTGTTGTTTTTCCAAATTTGTGATTTTTAAAGATATTGGATTATTTTAAAGAATAGGGAAAAGCACTCTGCCTGATCTGACTATGAACAAATTTGTAATGTTCCTTCTGGTACTTTAATCTGTAGAATGTCTTCCAATATATTATTGCAATGTATTTTATGCGTTCAAAATTACAAAAATAATCTTGTTAAAAAAAAATTAGGAAAAAATGAAAAGAGTTTTTTCATGCTTTTTTTTTTTTTATAAATTTTTATATCAGATTTTATTTTTTTGTAATTTTGAGTATCAAAAGGAGATATATATTATTTTGAACATTACGTCGTAGAAAGGTTTTCTCTTAGTAAAAAATAATTTCAAAAGTGAAGAAAAAGTCTTTTGAAATAATTTTTTTTTTTTTTAAAAAAATGTCTCCACGTTTTTAATAGGTAGCATTTTTCAAGCCACTCGAGACAAAAAACAACCTAAATTCATATAATTTGGGAATTTACAATTTCTTTAAAATTGTAGTGAATCTTGATCATTTCTCTTATGCATTTGCTTTTGTTTGTATTTTATAGCCTAGGTTTTAATGGTCTAAATATTTTTACAGTTGTTGTAAGAGGAGGTTAATGTTGATGTAAACACAACGGATTTCACCATATTAGATTTTATAGTATATGTTGTAATGTCATTTAAAAATTTTAATTTTAAATAACGGGAAACTATGTACATTATTATTTGCAACAAAACAAAATATTGATGGTAATATATGTAATGGATAGAGTTTTTTTTTAGGATTGTTGAAACTTCTTCCAACATATTTTATAAAATTATCATATGTTTCTTAAGCACATGAAAAACACAAGCTTTTAAAAATCATTAAAAGAGTTTTTTAAAATCTATTAAAAATATGTGCTTCTCATGCTATTAAAAAAGCGAGGAATGTTATTAGTAGTACTGTTGTCTTCATTTTTTTCTTAAATGTGATGTGGCTTTAAAATTGCCATTGAATCAAAATTTAACAGTGATTCATCATAAATTGAATGATAATTTAAAAGTCACATCACATTTTTGGAGGATAAAATAGAGACAAAAATTCTATTTATAACATTATTCTAGAAAAACATATACTTTTCACATGTTTAAAGAATATATAATACAATTTTATATACTAAATTTTATGTACTTCTCAGTACTGTCCATATACAACATGGTATATAGACTTTTAGCGTAAACGGATCATTAATGCAAAAGCCAAACCTTTTGAATTCTCAACTACTTTTTCTAATTAATGTTTCGGTACCTACCACATATTCAATGGCGAACTATCTGTCACATAAAATTAACTGATTAATATGCATCTAGCATAGTTAGTGCCAGTCACAAGGACGCATGCTAATTGTTAATGCAGGGAAAAGCAAGTCATCTCTAATTACTATCATCGCCATTGTTGTCCCAATTGCTGGTTCTGTCGTGCTTTTCTTCATTGGCTGTTTCTTCCTGCGTAGAAGAACAAAGAAGAATTACAATACATCACTAGCAAAAAATGGTAAACAAAAAAGAAAAGCTTTAGTTGATCATCACTAAACATTCCACTATAATAATTTTTTAAATTATCAGAATTCAATATATTTACTATTTTGTTGTGTAGTTGGGCTTGAAATTACATCTGTGGAGTCCCTGCAACTTGACTTGGGTACAATTGAAGCTGCCACAAACAACTTCTCTGATGATAACAAGATTGGTAAAGGTGGATTTGGTACGGTTTACAAGGTATAGCATCGAAATTTAGTTATATTTATAAATATGTATGTGTGTGTATTCATTGAATGTTCTAATTAACCATGTTTCAAATATATATATTCTCAGGGTATCCTTTACAACGGACAAGAAATTGGGTGTGGTAGAGCATGCTACTAAAGCAATATCCATCTATCTACAGTCTAAGTGCCTTACCACATCAGAAAATCAAAGAGAAAGATTCTTTTCTTTTAGCTTTTCTATTCTCACAATGTTGCAAACACTTCTATACACACAAGCATTTGTTCATTTGCACACACTGTTAATTATATAGAAGCCATTTGTAACTTACACATTTAATGCAAGTTAATGGTGTGGAGTAATGGTCAAAACGTTAGAACACTTGAGCTGCCCACTAATGGGCGCTCTAAATGCTACAATTACTAATGGGGACGACCACCACATGATGCATCTATATGACTAAATTGTGAGCATGGCAATTGATGACTAAAATAGAGCTTAAGATGAAAGGTTCCAACTCTAACATGCAATTGGAATGCTACTTAGGCTTTGTTTGTTTCGATGTAAAATGATTTCTGAAAATCATTTTACTTGTTTTACGGTGTTTGGGGGGCGTAAAATAGTGGTCAAACTGAAATCAATTTCCGTTGACTCAAAAACCTTAAGTAATCAACGGAAATTGGTTTACGAAATTAAAACGCGTAAACCATTTTCGCCTTCGCTCAACCCGACGCCTCTTATTTCCTTCTCGTCTCCTCGATCAAGCAAAGAACTTTCTCGATCTGTTCCTCTTCTCGTCTCCTCAAGCAAAAGACTCTCTCGATCTGTTCCTCTTCTCGGCTCCTCTCTCTCTGCTAGCACAGGGATCTCGTCTCTCTTCGACGTCTGACTCTTGATCGGCTATTGCATATCAAGTAATCTCGTCTCTCTTTATGGGTGATTTTCAAATTTACGGGCTTTTCATGATTTTGTCCATGTTTGAGGCTATTGTGCTCTGTTTCTCTGCATTTGACTAATTTGGGACTCTGCGTTTTGATTGATTTTCCGGGTGATTTCTAGCTCAAGGGTGTTGGGGAAATATTGGTGGGTAGATTTGCCAATGCAAGTTGATTTTCTTGTGTTTTTAAATCTATTCATACTCTGATTTCTAAAAAATTGTCTACGGAAATTGTGAATTGCTGCTGCAAAATTTTTCTTGGGAGGGTGGATTCTTGGTTGTCGAAACACCTTTTTGTGGAATGGGGGTGCTGCAAAACTTTCTCCGAGTGTTCGGTTTAGAAGTGTCCCAATCTGTGCTGTGAACCCCCCAAGCCTCTACTTGTGGTAGTTTAGATGCTGTTTTGTGATCAATTAAAGGTAAGTGGGGTGAATTCGTATATGAATTTGGGGATTTTGTGGATATCGGTCTGTATTGCATATGCTTTTATAAGGGCTTTGTAGTGGGAAATGCCTCAATTATAATAAGAATGACTTTAAAATATTTGTATGTCATTCTCATTAAAAAAAAATAAAAAATCAAATGGAAAGCCGTGAGCCACTATGAAGAAGAAGAAGAGCTTAATGGATGTTATTTGCAAGTTATGCTGGTGTTCTGCAGTTTAGCAAAGCTATACTCAAGTTAGTTTCAATAAAGGTGAGTTGTGTCTAAAGAGTGCTCTTAGAAGTCTTGGTATGGTTTTTGGGTAATGATGAGTGCATACATCAGCCAAGTAACTAACTGTTGAGCAGCAATGGGACATCAAAATCTAAATGCCATACCCTATCAGGAAACATTCCACAGGCAGGAATGGTTAAAACCAATCCTTGTTTGTCTGAATAGAAGCAATAGGAATGGGGCAAAAACAATGTAATGTGTACGTGTTGCTGGTGGATTTGTACCTATTTGATTCTTCTTTCGTTTGCTGCATCAAATACCTAGAAAAAGATTGTTATTGAAAGATAATGAAGGCTCAAGATCATGCTTAATAACCCCTTATCTTTTACCTAATCACATTGTATTCTTTCATTCTTGCTGAATAACATATATGTGTGAATAACACTCTTATCTGGCTGGTTTGTCATTTACATTTTTGTATTGTTTGTAGATGGATGAACATATTCTTTCAGGAGTTAAGGCCATAGTTGCATCTATCCTTGTTGTTGGGGCTGTAATCTTAGAAGATATTAGATCATTTGATGGGAGATGAGAACATTATGGCAAAGAATGCTAAACTTAAAAAGTTTTGGATGGACAACTTATTTAAAAACCATAGAGCTTAGGATTGTTTATGATTTAACTTTTGTAGTTTGAATGGTAATATTTATGATTTAACTTGTTGGTAGTTTGAATGGTAATATTTATGATTTAACTTTTAAGGTTGCTTTTTTTTTAAAAAAAAAAAAAAATTATTTTATGTTAATAATTTGATATAGTGAATAAAAATTGATTTTTATGGTTAAAATGATTAAATAAAAATATAAATTTTTTTTGTGATTTTCTGTACCCGCCAAACACCGGAAAATGATTTCGGCAAAAATCATTTTCTTGAAAATTGATTTTCCTGAAACCATTTTCTGACGGAAACTATTTTACGTCGAAACAAATAAGGTCCTAATGTTTTTTGACCGGTGGATATTGTTATACTGTAATATTATAGCCTTTAGCTAACCGCCCTGCCGCAAACAAAATCATCCTAAAGGAGTAAATCATGCAGCCTAATCCACCATTCTTAATTTCCGAATACCACTTCAGCGAAGTCTTCAATATCATAACTGAAATTTTCCTCATGAATTGGTGGCCAAATTATAGGTGCAAGAATATGGTGATGAACAGGACACACTCAGATTCTATCATCATTCTCATTTCTCAGGCATTCAAGCGAACGCTTCCTGTAGTTGGCGCATCAATTGTTGTAGTTCTTGACGTAGTTCCTACTGTGACCGGGCAATTGATTGCTTGATCCAACGCTAGAATTCTGTCATTTTAGCTCTCCAAGGAACTTGCCTCTCACTTTGGGCGTCGTTAAAGAGGTTGCTACCGTTTCAATGGTTCGCCATCAAATTTGGATAAAGCCGGTCTCTGATACCACTTGACCTGGCGAATAGCAAAGTAAAATACGAACATAAGCTTCTACGTCTTCTGATAAAGTAAAGACACTCAAGAACACAGTTATGTAAGACTGAAAAAATCTCTTATTGATCCACATGTACCTTTTGCTACTCAAACAGTAGAACAAATATTACTTTGATAGAAATCAAAAAGGAAAACTAATCACTTAAAATTTGAAAGAAACTTCATAAGGTAAAGATAAACTAAATATGGAAACTAGAAATGTCCAAAGATACATTTAGAACAGCTTTTGTTTTAGTAAGATTTCTCTTTTCTTTTTTCAATGATAATCACAAATGTGAGCATCCACGAGAACTCGACTGCAAACTCGTTGAAATAGGGCTGTGGCCGAGCATCTTGGGAGGCCTCCCAGTGTGACGCGGTTACACAATCGGGTAGGGATTGCAACGAAGGCTCTTGGGAGGTCTCCTAGTGGCCCACGGCTGCAGTCCCATTTAGAAAAAAACTGCGACCAAGGGTTTATGTGGCTCAATTAGTAGCACGCGGTTGCAACCCTTGTCTGAAAAGTGTTGCGGCTGAGTTGTATCGCCCTCCAATCTTGTCCTGAGGCCGTGTTCCATCCGAGTCTATAAAATTATGATGTGTTTTTTTTTAGAGTCACGTAATTCAAATAAATTATCACATTCCATTCTAGAATTTTTTTTTTCTTTTTTCTTTTTGGTAAGTTCGTTCATTCATCACACAGAAACAGAATACAGAGAAACAGAACAAAGAAGTAACAAGCTAAAGTTAAACAATTAGAAAACCCAATTCAAACAGACAACTAGCACCTCATAGCACGGGAGGAAACACAAGAAGGTGAAAGTCACTTAGGAATGCAATTAATGAAAGCCGTAGCCCACGAAGATAGATAAAACCATCAGGAGTATGAAAACTCCTAAAGAATTAGATCTAGTCCAACTTCTAAGGAAGCCGAATAGACTAAGAAGCTTAGATATAGCCCAGCTTCCACGAAAGCCAAACAAACTAAGAAGCTTAGATCTAGCCCAACTTTCAAGGAAACCGAACAGACTAAGAGAAAGAACAGCGAAAACGGAGTCTCCATCATACACTATAAGTCTGTGGCCCAACCGATTTCGGGTTGAGTTGAAAGCAATAACTCATCACAACACAGACAAAAATACAAGGGAAAATAAAAGAATAGAAAATAAAAGCATTGAGCAGATCCACCGGCGGAGGAAGGCGTTGAGTGAGTGGAGGTTGGTTGGCATAAATGAACCACTCACTGGCGCATGAACAACACGCGTCAGCAGAGCAAAAACCACTACAAAGGACTGGCTGAAGTGGCGGAGGGCAGAGGATGGGAGCACGGGTAGCAGGGAGCAGTGTACGCGTCGGCGCGTGCTGGTCAGACGGCAGTGTGGCTTGTGGCGGCAAGAAGCGGGAAAGTCTAGGAACACAGTGGAAAGGCGTGTGTGGTGGTGAAACTCTTTAAAGTTAACAGATCTAATTTTGAAAAAAAAAAAAAAAAACAAACCCAAAAGCTCTAAAGAGGCAGATCCGGGGCTGAGAGCAGTGAGAGTGACGCAGCCCGGGAAGGGTGGATAAAAGAAGATAAGTGCTGCGACTTCAATTCTGTAAAGACACAAGTTACACATAGCTTAAAAAATAAAAACACACAGAAATTTTTGTATTTTATCAAATATTCATTATGAGAGTTGTAAACTGATTTCTTCATACAATGAGCTCTCTTTAAATAAAAAATAAAAAGCTTTCAAAAGGGAAAATCTAAAAAAAGATAATTCTTCAATTACTGCTAATCAATAATATTCTAACGGCGGATACTAAAACCGAATAAGTAACTAAATCACTAAAAAGAAAAATATTACAAAATCTTAAATCTTAAAAGTAATAAAATAAACTAAAAAGGAAAAAATAAAATAAATAGTAAAATCCTAATTTAAAATAGAAAATTAATAAATTGATTTTTGTGTCAACCGAATACGGTTGACAATCAGCAGTGATCGTGATAAAATCTTTCATTCTATACTTTTACTGTCTGAATCTAAACAAACATCTTCTTAAACGTTGTTTTCCTAATATGTTATTTTTTTTTTAATTTTGAAATTTAACGAAAATATAGGTAAATTCTGTCCTCCATCATAAAAGAGGCAAAAACCGGCCATATGGTGATGGAGGGGGAGTTAGTAAAGTTGCTGTGCAGAAATAAAGTTTCTGAAAAGGTGAATAGGGCCTCTATAGAGGCAGGAATGGGGGAGTGATTCCCTCCTTCTCCCAAGGCAGTTGGAGAGAATTAGATTTCATAAGGTTTTAGAAAAGTTGAAAACGAAAACCTTTTTTTTTTTTGGATTTTGTGAGTAGAACATTTATTAGTTCGAATTTTTCCATTCTAGATTTGAATGTTGTAATAAAAACAACTTATTCCATACGCCTATATTTCCCTGGCGTTTCTTTTGGGTTGGGAAAAAAGATCTTTCTCTACCTAGAAGCAAACTAATTAAAGCTGCTGTTGTTGACCGTAGACCGTAGTAAAAATTGCCACTCAAAAATGAATACTCTGGAGTTAATGAAGATCAAGAACCACGACTACCTATTAATGCTCACAACATCTGGATAACAATAACAGAAAACGTTGAATGGTAAGACAGAGTGGGACACGTGGTTGGCCTTCGTTGTGCCTTGAAAGCTTCACTCCTATGCAGATATTTGAATGTTGTAATAAAAACAACTTATTCCATACGCCTATATTTCCCTGGCGTTACGTTTAGGTTAGGAAAAAATATCTTTTTCTACCTAGAAAGCAAACTAATTAAAGCTGCTTTAATTTGTTGAATGAGTCCTCGTCCCTCTTGTGTCTCCTCGTCACGTACTGTAGTAAAAAATCAACAATTGCATTATTGATCTCCAGCTGTGTCCTCGTCATATCTGCATCTCATTGATGAAACAACACATGGAATTAATGGAAGAGAGTAGAGAGATCGATTAATTGATGAACCCTGCCCAAAAATGCCCTCTTTCAAATTTCTTATATTCCTTTCGCTCAACCCGAGCCCAAAAAATTGACCCGTCTTCTTCTCCAAGGTCCAGCTGCTGCCCATCTTCAACCTGCATAAGGCAGCCGCACCTCCAGGCACCATGGCGGCCTTGCCGCCAGGAAAGAGGCACCGGCATCGTCACCCACAACAGCGGCTGGCTATGGCCACACGTAGTGGCCTGGTCTAGCCACTGCGTTGCAGCTTGGTCTGGCCATGCAAAGCGATCTGGCCAGCCGTCGCGCTGTGGCCTTGTCTGGCTGCGTACAGCGGTCTGGTTTGGCCAGCTGTCATGTGACCAACGTGGGACTATGTTTAGAATTGGAGCTAAATGCAATAGTTGTAATGTTAGTGGAGTTAATGGGTGGGCAGTTACCATGAAGTAGAGTTATCATGTTAGTAGGCAGTTAACAGGTGGTTACTTTAGTGGGTAATTGTGGAGGTTATGATAAAGACTTCTATTTAACGTAGACTTAGGATTAGAAAAGGAGAAGATAATTGATGTGTGATGATTTGTGTGATTTGAGTTCTTAAGAGATTATGAGATTAGCTATCTCGAATTAGCTACTTATCTTTTATTTCAGTACATCTTTATTTTAGAATTAATATAATCCTTTCTTTTTTCAAATTCCATCATTATTATCATTTAAGAACCTTACACCAGCTGCGCACTCGCCAGTGGCCAGATCTGGCTGCGTGCAGCGGCTCGATCTGGCGTGCGCGATGCGCTATGGCCGGATCTGCCGTGCGCGGTGGGGCTCGGTGTGCACAGCGTGCAGTTCTGTCGCCATCCTCGGTGGAGCTGCTACTGCATCCGGGAAGCACTGCCAATTCTCTATTGGTGTAGCCGCTCTCCATACAGTGCTCACAAGCAAATGCTCAATGGTGTTGGAATTAACACCAAGAACATCAAAACATAGTAAATGCAAATATTCAAAACAAGAATCAGTATTTGCATAAGATCATGAATACATAGGAACAACTAACTATGACTCTAATACCAATGTTAGAAATATAATTCAATAATACATAGCAAAATAACAAATTATTCAGTACCTCTTATGCACCAAATATATGATCTTACGTAGTTGTTCCACGTGCCTTTGCTTATGATTTTTCAGTATTTTTTC
>FXXK01000038.1:731986-743705 GCA_900184695.1 Betula pendula | reverse complement strand
GAGTAGTGTTGTTTCTTTAATGGGGGCTGAGAGCATGGTACTAAAGCACATACCGCATTCTACTCTACAGTTACAGTGCTCACCACCACGGTCAGAAAATCAAAGAGGAAGATCTTTTCTTTTAGCTATCTATTCTCACCAATGTCACTACACATTCTCATAACTCACACAGCATCTTGTTTCATTTACACACATGGCTTAAAATAGATTATCATAGAAGCCATTTGTTAACTTAATGCATATTAGTGCAACGTTAACGGTGTGGCCAGTTACAACGGTCAAACGTTATAAAGCACTTGAGCTGGCTCACTACATGGGCGCTTCTAACATGCTCATCTCGCCCACAGTCGCACACAAGTAGTGGGGCATGGCTCAGCCACGCATCTCTCGTAATCTGTTCTCCAATCCGCATTGTATATTGGCAAATAGACTGTGCGACTACCGTAGCATATTTGCTAAAGGTTGGGAGCACGGGTATACCCAAATCTTATAAGGACCAACCACTCAGAAAAGCATCCTTGATAAGTGTCTCGTGATAGTATCCCGACCTCACTTTCGGTCGACAGCCGCAATTAAGCATGACTCGTAATCCCGCTCGAGTGATGATTTTCTCACGAGTAATGCTTAACTCAACAAAAACAATAATGTATCCCACAAACAACATAATGTACCCACCGAGGTCAATGTTTGTAACATTAAAAAGCAAGGCAATTGCCAGCAATGAATAAAAAAACATGAATACAAATGTGGTACTAAAATACGTCCTTTCCTTGCCCTCATGTTAAGTCCAATTATCAATCTAGTCGCTTCGCTAGCATTGCCCTTTTAAGCCGCAATCCACAGTATATGGTTAAGGCAACTGCCCAGGGTAGCAAACACTAAAACTCATCCTCGTCGACAATAGTCAAAGGTCCACAAAGAGACAATATAATAAGGTCATGTAACAATGACCTATTGGGATGCACAACCGGTGAGAGAGCAAAGATCGATTCCGCGTCACCTCCACTATGGGTCCATAAGCACATGTAGTAGTAAAATACATGTTACGAGGAATTCTGCGTTTCCAAACAAAGAGCATATGGTCGTAACTCAATACCCGTATAATTTTATCTTCAGTCCGTCATCAAGAGCCCCTAACCTTCGAGTCCTCCTATTTTGCTCGCCACCTCAAGGCGCGCGAATTAAGTTTCTTGCATCTGACTGAATCAACAGGCCTTAACATGGATTGTGGCTAAATCCGATACACGGTCTTAACAAAAAATAAATGACCATCACTTTAGGCCCTCGCAAGGCAACATATTATTTGTCAACCAACTCCTTTATGTTACCATAAAAAAGGACACAATTGTCCTCAGTCTCTGCTCGTACCAAGTGCCAGAGACGGGGGCTTCAAATGGTGAGTGACCCAACCTAAGCCCCGGAGGCTGTCGACATACCCTTTTCACCATAACACCGAGCTTACATGGGAGATGTGTGTCGCTCTGCTAGAGATGTTAATAGTCATGCCACAATAGATTAATAACAATGTATCCATGTGCACCACGAGCCAAGCATTATCAAGGAGAGCAATTAGTCTACGGAATGGTCAACTACAAAACACAAAAACTTCTTAAGTAGTGTTTTAGGACCATTCTACTCTATTTCGCAGTTCACACGTGTAGTGGACAATTCTAAAAGTAGATGCGCTGACTGATAATAGAAACATGAAGATTCCAGCATTTTCATCCATAAATAGATTTGTATCAGCGACTTTATCCGCATTTTTCCCTTTTTCAGTCCAAACGTGACCAATGTACTCTTACATTTTCCGTCAAGCAAATCATCATGCCACTTTAAGTCTTTCACAAGGGACCTCAAATTTAGTAGCAAATCCTTCTAAGGCGTTAAAGAGAATCCTCTTCTAGTTAGTAGCAGCATGTGGAGATAACCAACTTTTGATTTCATTTGAGTAAAAGTTGATTTGGACGTAGTCTCCAAATGGGATTAGCCATTACCTCTAATGGTTGTCCAAACACGACCGCAAAATCCCACTCCATCTAAGCGACAATAATGTTTCTTCCGTCCTCTGATGAAATTTGAAACCGACTAACTCCCCATGAGCGAACCAACACAATGGAAACAAATAACCCAAAATGGTATGAGCATCTCCATTCAAAAGTACAAAATCATAGATCTGTCAACTACTCTCCTTCTCATCAACTGTCCTATTAGGTTTCTGAATTATGAGCTGATAGAAACCGATTTTTTGTTCAAACAATTCATCCTAGACCTTTACTGAGCTAGTTCACATTTTTCACGCTACAACGCATCCTTATTTCGGGGATAATGAAGTGACCCTACTACTTCCTTAGCGAAAGTCTCCTGCACCGTCAAGGCACTCACCGACAACCTAACACACCCAACTCAGTGTCTCCTACTCTAACGAGCCGCTGACCGTGTTTTCCGACCCGTTGCTTGATACTAATCAAAAAGGGCTCAGTTCCTTATAGGAAGAATGCGTTCAATGAATTCAACTGAGTATATTGCTGGAGCGTGTCTTTTATTAAATTGGGTGTTATAGGCCCTGTGAAAATGTACGCGGCAGCCTGGCAAGTTCTGCGGCTTCACTATCGGCGCCCTCCATGGTAGAGCATGCTACTAAAGCAATACCCATATATCTACAGTCTAAGTGCCTCACCACATCAGAAAATCAAAGAGAGAGATTCTTTTCTTTTAGCTTTTCTATTCTCACAATGTTGCAAACATTTCTATACTCACAAGCATTTGTTCATTTACACACACTGCTAATTATATAGAAGCCATTTGTAATTTACACAATTAGTGCAAGTTAACGGTGTGGAGTAACGGTCAAAACGTTAAAACACTTGAGCTGCTCACTAATGGGCGCTCTAAATGCTACATCTCCCACTCGCACATAGTGGGCATGGCTCAGCCACGCATCTCTCTATCTGTTTCCAATCGCATTTATATTGGCAAATAGACTGTGCGACTACCAAGCATACTTGCATAAAAGGTTGGGAGCACTATACCAAATCTTATAAGGACCAACATAGAACATCCATATAAGTGTCTCGTTATACCCCGACTCATTTGGTCACATCGAATTAAGCATCTCTAATCCCTCTCGAGTATGATATCTCAGAGTAATGCTTAACTCCACAAAAACATAATGTATCCACAAAAACATAATGTACCCACAGTTATGTTGTAACATCTAAAAAGCAACATAATTTGCCAGCAATGAATACAAAACATAATACAGATGTGTTACTAAATAGTCTTTCCCTTGCCCTCATGTTAGTCAATTTCAATCTAGTCGCTTTCCTAGCAATGCTCCTTTAAGCCGCATCATATATGGTTATAGGCAACATGCCAAGGTAGCAAACACTAAAACCTCATCCTCGTGACATAGTCAAAGGTCACAAAGAACATAAATAAGGTCATTAACAATGACCTATGGGATTCACACGGTGAGAGAGCAAGGATCGATCCGCTCACCTCCACTATCGGTCGCATAAGCACATGTAGTATAAAATACATGTTACGATGGAATTCTCTTTCCAAAACAAAGAGCATATGTCTAAACTCAATACACCGTATAGATTTTAGTCTAGTCGCTATCCAAGCGCCTAACTCGAGTCCTCTATTTGCTCGCCACCTCAGGCGCCAAATTAAGTTTTTGCATCTGACTAATCACAGGCTACATGGATTGTGGGCTATCCATACACGGTCTTAACAAAAATAAAGACATCATCTTAGCCCTCGCTAAGGCAACATATTTATTTGTCAACCAACTCTTTATGTTACATAAAAAAGGACACAATGTCTCATCTCTGCTCGTTACCTAAGTGCCAGAGACGGTTGCTCATGTGAGTGAGCCAACCTAAGCCTGTCGACATACCTTTTCACCATAACACCGAATACATGGTGAATATGTGTGTGCTCTCTGAATGTTCATAGTCATGCCACAATAATTATATAACAAATTATCATGTGCACGACGAGCAACATTATCAAGGAGAGAAATTATATCACATGGTCAACTACAAACACAAAAACTTTTAAGTAGTGTTTTAGGACCATTTATCTCTATGTGCAATTACACATGTAGTGACATTCTAAAAATAATGCGCTTACTATAATAAAACATGAGATTCAACTTTCATCCATAAAATGCATTTTATCAGCGACTTTATCGCGATTTTTCATTTTTCAGTCAAACCTACAATGTGACCTTACATTTTCGTCAGCAAATCATATTGCCACTTTAAGGTCTTCACAAGGTGACCTCAAATTTAAGTCAGCAAATCCTTTAAGGCGTTAAAGGAATCTCTTCTAGTTAGTAGCAGCATGTGAGATAACCAACTTTTGAATTCATTTAGGGTAAAGTGATTTGGACTATGTCCTCACAATGGATTAGCCATTACCTCTAATGGTTTGTCCAAATCACACCGCAAATTCACTCCTCTAAAGCGAAATAATGTTTACTCTCTAATGAAATTTGAACTACTAACTCCCATGAGCAAACCACAATGGAAACAAATAACCCAAAATGGTATGAGCCATCTCATTCACAAAGTACAAAATATAGATTCTTCAATATTCTCCTTCTCATTAATTGTCTATAGGTTTTGAATATGAGCTACTAGAAACCATTTTTGTTCAAACAATTTCATAAGACCTTTAGTCTGAGCTAATTTTCATAAAACCACGTCCATTATTTCATAATAAGGACTACTATTCCTTAAGCGACAATTATCATTACAAGATAACCGAATCGTCAACAACATTCACTCACTTAAGAGGATATTTTTCGAGGTTTGTTGATAGTATTCAAAGAACTCATTCTTATAGGAAAATCGTTAATAATATCAACTAAGTATATTGAGTATCTTTGTATAAATGGTTGTTATAGGCCGTGTGAAAATGTACGAGCTGCAATTTCTGCGCTTTTCATACTTCGCGCCTCAAAATTTACAAATACCAACCATTTAATTCTCCTATGAGAATCAACTATCAAACTCCTTCCATAAAAGTTTCAAGGTGTGTGACCGATGGTTATACAAAGGTAACTCACTTAGTGCCATGAGACGGATATATACACTTGCCAAGTCCACTTTACCAGCATTAACTACTATAACGCTTAAGTAAGATCAACAACCCTAGGTCGGATCAGTCAAGTGAAATGAATCTAATATTCTATACTAACAATTCCTATAATGTGAATTCAATAACTCTAGTGGAGCACATATAATAAATTATCTTCTATTCTCTAAGTGACAAGAGAATAAATTATATATTGCTGCCACACTACTTATTAAGGATCTTATATTATAGTAAAAATTTGGGAGTCATTCCTCTAGTGGTATACTCCCACTCAAATGAAATATTCATTTAATGATATACTCCCACTAGGCAAATGATTAATTACTTCCACTATTCTCGGCGACCATTCTAAATTTTTTTGAAATATTAAGTTTAAGTGGGATTAAACGTTTTTCCTGAATAAAACATTTTTTACAAAATATTATAAAACCTTTCACATCAAAAATGCAATTCCCCACTCTCGCCAAGAATAAGAGTAATTTCCTTAACTCTACCAAAACAAAAAAAAAAAATATACAGATCGTTAATTGAAATCCACATTGCGCCAACTAATTCTATGATCACTCAACCATACTCAATAAGCGAATGAAATTAATCTACGGACCATTTGTTGGGACTAAGGCAGCAATACCTTATTACATCTACACAAATGTGATGTAACAAATACGTTGCACCATTATTAACCTAACATGTTGTTCTCAGCAAATCACAATATTTGCGAGATAATTGTTCTAATCATATAACTTTAGATAAGTTTAAAAAATATTTATTTATTTTTTTTTCATTTTCTCAAACAAATTTCCATACAAAAAAAAATATTTTGGAATTTGTGAGAAGTAAAATTTTAATCATCTAGCATTTATATGATGAGACAATTTATAATTCACATCCTTAGAGTTATTAGTGTGCTAACATAGGAATAGATTAATTGTAGGAGATGCTCATGCTGCCTTTTATCATTAAATTAACTTTGCTAATTAAAGGGGAGAGTTCTCATAAGTGAGAAAAGTTTTGATTTCTCAAGCTTCCTTACCTATCATCCCATGCTCGATGACATAATTAGCGTATCATTTCTCCAAATCAGAAATAAATATTATAAAGTCAATCTATGATCATCAAATTCTAAACATCTTTGGGATTCTCACCGACACCACTACTTTAAAAAAAAAATCTTGAACCAACATGGGTACCGACTTTGTTCATATCGCTATATTTAAAGTGCTTAAAAGATTGTAAAGGTGTGCAACTAATGCATTCCTTTATGACTTTTCAGTTGCTGTCTAGTGATATTTCTCTATTTCTCGCTCATCCAATCTATTTTTCTATCTACAATCCACTATAGGAGAGATAAGGAAAAATTTAGGCGAGAAATTATACAAGTCTTAAACCTTATTTGCCTCAATGCAACCACGAGCAATATGTTTAGGTTGATTAAGTCGTACCTGGTTGTCTTAGACTTTTGCCTTAAATACCATGCTTGCCTTCAAAGCGCTTGAAATTTCATTACTCTCAAGTCATATCTCATGGAGCGCTCAAAATTTCGCATTTTTGCTTGAACCCATATGTCCCGCAAAAAAATAAAATTTGAGCAATATTAGTAGTGCTATTAATTTTTGCCACAAAGGCGCACCGCTAATATTTTAACTTAATGTGTTGTCTAAGAATATTTAAATACTCTTATTGCACATTAAGATTTTAAAGCTCCCACTTACTAGTCATACTAGCAAGTCTAGCTAGACATACTAGCGACTCTTAGAGAGTTTGCATCTATCTATGTGATAATCTTGTTTAAATTGCTTAAAACAAATTGATAATGCTCAAACCAAAATTATGGGAGCAATTAATATTTTACATTACGAAAAATGCGTAACTTAACTTACTACCCACATAATTCTTTAAGGCAAAAATAGTGGTTTGCTTCCCCATGTCAATTAATCCACTTCAATTTCTATGAAAATTGTAGTGCATGCAACCTACGCGCATAACAATTTCACTTATAAAATTGTTGAGGTTTTCAAAATGATGATGGTCTAAGGCAGTCTTATTCTAAAAAAATATCATCATCTTATGTTTCCAACAATTGCTCCGGGAGGAGATTAATGCGCCATTTAAGTCACATACCAAATCTTTAGGTTTCTAGTTCATCTAGGTTATCTCAATGTCACTAACTAACTATGCGCAATAAATAATATTTGGCACACACATATTTAATTTGCAACATTAACCTAAATTAGAAAATGATAATTTCCTACAAGTCGCGAGGTCGAAAATTTTGCTAGGCTCATAATCATCTCTCGCGCCGTATGTAGTATGTTATCACTTCTAATTCATTTAATGCGAAACAAAAAAACATAAACAAAAAAAAACAAAAACAAAAAAAAGAAGCAAAAAGGAAAAAGGAGGCCAAGGATCATTAGGATTACTGTAGAAATATAATTCAATAATACATAGCGAAATAACAATTATTCGGTACCTTTTATGCATCAAATATAGGATCAGACGTAGTTGTTCCATGTGCCTTTCGCTTATGATTTTCAGTATTTTTTCTCAGAAGCTGCTACGGACAAGTTCTCAGATTATAACAAGATTGATGAAGGAGGATTTGGAACGGTTTATAAGGTAGGAATTATTTAGTATGCTAATTAAGTTTAGAGAATTCATATGCACCCTAAAGACTGTTTTAACACTTGGTTTAAGTATATTTTCAGGGCACCCTTTGTGATGGACAACAAATCGCTGTGAAGAGGCTATCTGAAAGATACGGGCAGGGTGCAGTAGAACTCAAAAATAAGGTTGTATTAGTAGCCAAGCTTCATCACAGAATCTAGTGAGGCTACTAGGATTTTGCATGGAAGGAGAAGAGAAGTTGCTTGTCTATGAATACGTGCCCAACAAAAGCCTTGATTACTTTCTATTCGGTTTGGCCAATCCGACCTTTTTTCCACTTCTTTTCTTTGTAACCTTTCATTTTATGTCTAAAGGAATGCATTATTGGCTGTTGAATTTTCACAAGTTAAATCTAGTCATTTAATTCTAACTTGAGTAATTTTGACAAAATAATAGATCCTGTAAACGAAGACAATTAGATTGGTCAAGACGTTACAAGATTATTGGAGGAATAGCTCGAGGAATTCTATATCTTCATGAAGATTCTCATATTAGAATCATCCATCGTGATCTCAAAGCTAGCAATATTTTGTTAGATGGCAATATGAATCCAAAGATTGCAAATTTTGGCTTGACAAGGATATTTGTAGTGGATCAAACTTACGGAAATACAAGTAAAATTGTTGGAACATAGTAAATTCTTATCTTTATTTTACCTTTGTATAATCAGATCAATAAAACTCTATTGTCTTTTTACATGTGAGAATTACATAAAAGGAAAATATATTGTTATAGTAGTCCACCAAGAACATATTAGTGTACATGTTTAGATATCACTCCAACATTTGGTTCTCACACACACACACACACAATACATTATCCTAGGAGATTAATTAGCTTGAAATACACTAAATTATACTAATATTATGAACAACCTTATATAATTTTCTTCTCATCTTTTTACTTCAATTGTTATTCTGATGGGGTATTGGTTTGAAGTGGTTACATGCCTCCAGAATATGCTATGCATGGCCGATATTTTGTAAAGTCCGATGTTTTTAGCTTTGGAGTCCTAGTGCTGGAGATTATAAGTGGGAAGAAGAATAGTGGTTCCTATCAATCAGAACTTGCTGAGGACTTGCTGACTTATGTTAGTATATATGGATCTAATAATTCAATTTTGTGTTGCTTGTATAAAAATAAAATAAACTAATGGGGCTTATTTTGAATGAATGAATGCAGGCTTGGAAACAATGGAGTAGTGGGACACCCTTGGAATTGTTGGATCCCACTTTGAGACATTCTTGTTCAAGGAATGAGGTTTTTGGGTGCATCCAAATGGGCTTATTGTGCGTTCAGGAAGATCTGGCAAACCGACCTACAATGGCGACAATAGTTTTCATGCTTAATAGTTACTCTATTACGCTACCATTACCCAAGCAGCCGGCATTTTTACATCGAGGTAGAGCAAAGCCGGGCAAGGCAGTGGAGTTGGAGTCTGATCAATCTACAAGCCTGTCAATTAATGAAGCATCATTTACTGAAATATACCCTCGATAGTTTGCTGCTCTCCAAAATCGGTATATGTAATTTGTAAGTTGTGGAACTTGTACTCTAATTCCTTTCTTTTGAATACACTATGTTTGGTTCATTATAGTATTTGGTTTAATGTTTGGGATATGGTTTAGTTAATGAGTGATACATATAAATGTATTTTTAGATATTTATGAAGAAAAATTGAATATCAACTACTACGTTACCTAATGTTTTTTGTTTTTTTGTTTTTTTTTGAGCAATACACAAGCAGTAAAAAAATGAAAGGAAAAATCAACAACAACAACAACAAAAAAAATTGTCGCATTGTTATCCCAATTGTGTCTCTGTGGTTCTTTTCTCATTGCCTATTGCTTCCTTCGGAGGAGAGCAAGGAAGAAACACAACACTTCATCCGAAGAAAATGGTAAAGAAAGAACAAAAAATCTTTGATCACGAAATCTAATTTTATTATATTATTATTTTAAAGTCTTTACGGGTAAAACAATTGCGATTGAAATTTTTTCATTTAAGAATTATTGTATTTACTGTGTGGCTGTGTAGCAAGAGTTAAAATTACAACTATAGAGTCCTTGCATTTTGATTTGGATACGATTTGAAAAAGACTCTTCGATCTGTTTCTTGATAATACCATCAATTTGTTGTAAAAATTGGTTGGAGTGCTTGCCAAACTTTTTGAAACGAGAAAGGAAAAATAATGGATTGATGCGACCCGATGGTAAAAGGAGTACTTTTAAACTTTTTATACATAAAAAGTTAAGAGAATTGTTGTTAACGTGAAAAAATAAAAAAATAAAAAATCTAAATGATATATAACAATATGAGATTGTTTTAAATAGTAATTAGTCAATGTTACACGGGGTTTTTGGGTCTTTTAGCTGAAAGAGGGTTATGTCTTATCTCTCTTTTGCCTTTGAGCTCATAAAAGCAGAAGTCATATTTAGTTTTTTTTTTGAAAAACTTCACTTATCTTAACTATTAAAGTTTCCTCAATTAGAACTTCGAATATTTAATTTTGTAATGTCAGTAGTTCAAAAAAAATTTCCTTTTAATTTCATCTATTTTTTTTTGTTAAAATGTCTAAAAGCTAACGATAACAGGGATGACTCTAAGAGCACTCACATTGGTTTATCCATTTTTATATGTATAATAGATAATCAAAACACACTTTTGTTAACTTAGCTAATCATTTACCAATACTCAACTCCATCGGCTTATGTAAATTTCCTCTCCTTTTTATTAAAATAATCTTTCTAAATTTTTTTATTCACACAAAAACTATACCATTTCCACCGTAAACCAACCAACCAAAATTAGACAAAATCCTCAAAACCGTCAGCTGCCGAACAACTTCAAGAAATCAGCAAATCCTCTTCAATAAATTGTTGATTTTCTGCCGAACCTCTTCAAATCAACAATCTGAATTCACACAATAATTTTTTATTCACACAAAAATCAGAAAATCACACAAAAATTCAAGAAATCAGCAATTCAAAATCAGACATCTTCAATCTGAATGTCTCCACTGTGGGTCTTGTTGGGCTACGGCGCATGGTGGTGCCGTGGGTCTTGGGCAGCGGTGGCTCTCGGCGGGATTGCAGCTAGAGCATGGGCAGTTATGGGTCTTGGGTAGTGGTGGCTCTTGGTCTTGTGCGGCGGTTTTGGCGGCTTCGATAGCCCTGTCGAAGGTCCCCAGCCACACGCGCGAACCGCGCCGGTTGGGGTCTCGGATCTCCGCCGCGTACTTGCCCCACGGCCTTTGTCGGACCCCTCTATAGTGCTTTTTCACTTCGAAACTTGGGTTTTCCGGTACGGACAGCGACGGTTCAGGCTGGGCATTCGGGTTCCCGAATTGGATCCACTCTGTTTTGCTTTTGCTCGGGAGCGAGATCTTCAGTGCGGGCTTCCGAACCGTTGGAGACCCCGACTCGAATTCGAAGGAATTGCTATCGGATTGGGAGTGGGAGGTCGAAGTTGGAGCTCTAAGATCCACCAACGGAGATTTGGCTTCAGATTTGAAGAACCCGTCGGTCGATTGCGAGGTTGAGCAGAGGGACTTGGGCGTGTGCGGAAAAGAAACAGACAGAGAGGAAAAGAAAGAGAAAAAGGAAGAGAGAGAAACAATAAAAAAAACATCCATGGGTGTACAGTGTCACGCCACATGAGGCGTGACACTGTACACCAACGTTGCTCAACTCTATTTTACGTTTACTTTGCATAATCTGATGGAGGGCCTTTTTTGTCTTTTGGTTATCTATTCTAGCCTAATGGAGAAAATGCATCATCCGGTGGGACTGCTCTAACCATGTTCTATCTTATGGTTCTCGCCTATATATATATATATGCTATTTACGTAGAAAAGAAGTAGCTCTGACCATGGACTATCTTAATCTGTAGCATGTCAATGATTCATATTGTTGTATGCAGGAGGAAGCAAAATGTCGTCTCTGAC
>FXXK01000038.1:696333-712751 GCA_900184695.1 Betula pendula | reverse complement strand
TGATGATATGCATGCAGGAAAAAACAAAATCTCAACAGCAACGATAGTCGCCATTGCTGTTCCAATTGCTGTCTCTGTGGTGTTATTCATTTTGGGCTACTTTTTCATAATTAGGAGAAAGAAGTACAATGCTGTCAAAGGAGAAATTGGTAAAGAATAAGTATATATGCGTTATTACTATCTTTTAGCAAAAGGTTTTAAACCCAAAACATTCTAATTTTTTATATTTCATCTTTATTTTTTAAAAGATTTTATTTTTATTTTTTATATCACATAAATAATTTTTTATTACTATTTAAATAAAAAACTTACTAAAAACAAAACTTTTTTACTTTACCATACAAAAAATTTACAACATTATTTTTACTTTATATCATATCAATCACTTTGTATTTCCATTCAAAATTCAAAACCCTCAAAACCCTTTACCAAACAAAGCCTTTTTAAGTCTCTTGCTCACGCTGTTCTTTGTAGTTCAATCTCTTATGTTTTCTGTTTACATTTGTAGATGCAAATGATATGACAACTGTGGAGTCCTTGCAATTTGATTTTGCTACAATTGAGACTGCCACAAACAAATTCTCAGTTGATAACAAAATAGGTGAAGGTGGATTTGGTGCGGTTTACAAGGCAAGTATAACCAACTTAACTCATACACGATACATATATATGAATAATTCGGATTTCAGTTTTGTAGTTTTAATATTCGTCTCTCTCTCATTTGTTAAAATATAAACTTTGAGGGTGTTCTAGTGTTTTTTTCCTTTTGTGCAAAATACAACAAAACTATAAAGGATTTATTTCATTTTGTGCAAAACACAAACCAAATTACAAAAGAATTTTGGGTTCTATTGTATCATGGAAAAGTATTTGTTGTGATTCTATGCATACCAATTGTTCAGAATTAGTGGAGGCAAATAAATTCTTAAAGAAAACGACATAGTAACGCACCTTAAAAGTATTTAATTTCGTATTTCATATTCCTTCACTAACATGAACGGTTCTAAGGGTTGGGTGAAATACATTCTCAGGGTTTACTTCCTAATGGACAAGAAATAGCTGTAAAAAGGCTATCGAGAAACTCTGGACAAGGAGCAGAACAATTTAAGAATGAAGTTGTATTAGTAGCCAAACTTCAACACAGAAATTTAGCAAGGCTATTGGGATTTTGTTTGGAAGGAGAAGAAAAGATACTCATCTATGAATTTGTGCCAAACAAAAGTCTTGACTATTTTCTATATGGTTTGTCCACTTTAACATTTATCCAATACTCTTTGCCATTATGACTGCATAATAGTAATTTCTAATCAATAGTTTTGTTCATAAAGCATGAGAAATTTTTTTGATGAACTTGTAGACCCAAGAAAACAAGAAGAATTGGATTGGTCAACACGTTACAAGATAATAGGCGGAATTGCTAGAGGAATCCAATATCTTCATGAAGATTCTCGATTAAGAATTATACATCGTGATCTTAAAGCTAGCAATGTATTGCTAGATGTGGATATGAACCCAAAAATTTCAGATTTTGGCATGGCAAGGATTTTTGGAGTTGATCAAACACAAGGAAACACAAGTAGAGTTGTGGGGACTTAGTAAGTTCTGATTTTATTCTGCTTTGCTTAATTCATCAAAACTAAGGAGTACATTTATTGTTCATCCTAACTTATAGATCACTAAAATCGAACAACATATTTTAACTAAGGAGTACAAATGCTTTGATCAGCGGGAGCAAAAAAGTTATGTGGATTATGTCATTTTAGAAAGAGATCGAAATGCTAGGCTTACAACAGTTGTTACAAAAAAAAAAAAAAAACTCTTACAACGTAATATGACACAATATGATTGGATTTCTCAAAATTTATATTCATCTTCCTTTCAATCATGTTGTGTTACATCACTTTGTAAAAGTTTTTTTTTGTTAAAAATTTTGTAAGCCTAGCCTTCCTCTTTTGGAAAAGCAGTTGGCTATGAACTGATCAACACTAACAATTAGAATTATTAGAATAAATTAGTTAATATGACCATTTATTATCTTTCATGTGACATTGCAATATTTGTGGTGCTGGCTTGCAGTGGTTACATGTCTCCAGAGTACGCAATGCGCGGAGAATTTTCTGTAAAGTCAGATGTGTATAGTTTTGGTGTCTTAATTCTAGAAATTATCAGTGGCAAGAAAAACAGTAGTTTTTATGAATCAGAAGGTGCTGAAGACCTCTTGAGCTATGTAAGTATGAAACGGATCATATTATAATTTCTTTTTATGTCTTTAATGCTAATGTCTAAGAGAACTGAAGCTTGACATTATGTGATAATTTGATGCAGGCTTGGATACATTGGAGGGATGATAGGCCCTTGGAATTGTTGGATCAAAGTTTGGGAGATTCTTATTCTCGTGATGAAGTCATGAAATGCATCCATATTGGCTTCTTATGTGTTCAAGAAGATCCAGCTGATAGACCTACTATGGCTACGATACTTCTCACACTTAACAGCCACTCCGTTACACTACCATCACCGCAAGAGCCAGCATTTTTCCTTCGCAGTAAAACAGACATGCCCATAAAGGATCTAGAGTCTGATCAATCAACAAGCAAGTCAATGATAAGGTCTGTTAATGAAGTGTCCATTACTGAATTACACCCGCGATAGTCCGATCAAGTAGCCCATAAATCCAGTACCCGTGTGATGCAAAAGAATATTAGAGTATTTCGACAGAAAATATCTAAACAATAATGGAAAGAATCAGCGGTAATATTTGAAGATTATTTTTAGAATAATATCTTTTTGTTTGTCTACAAGTATTTTGCTTTGTTTCCAAATTTATGGTTATTTTTGTATTTTTATTTATTTATTTTTCTCCAAATATTTTGCTTGAAAAGTACTCAAACTTAGCTTATATAAAGACAGGTCTGTATCATTTTGAAGTATCAATAAAATTTTAGTCTTTCAAAATTATTTTATGTTTGCTTATTTGAGATAATTAGGATCTTTTTCTTTCTTATTTGTTATTTTTTTATCTTCTTAAGTTTTATTTTCAACCTTTAATTCTTAGTTTTGGCTATTATCATATGTTAGAACAATTTTAATTATGTCAAGCATCACCGTGGTTGCATATGTGGTATTGTTTATTGTGAAAGTCTTATATTCGGTGGAGATAATAAATTTATAAATACGTTTATATTAGCAAGTGAGATTGTGCTATATAAATGAGTATAAGGAGTTTCCGTAGGATCAATTTATCTTCCAAAAGTTAAAAATAAATTAATTAAAATTGACAAGTGTAAGAAAGTAATGATATTCACCTTCATACAATACTGAGCATAGTTATTGAATCCGGACGGTAGCGCTGGCGAATTGATGACGTGGTGCATATACTAAGCTCTTTGTCTAATTAAATTGGTATTGCATAAAATCTTGCAAGTTGGGTCAAATCTTGTTGGATTCGTTGGTCCTTTTCAATCCGAGAGAATTACATCTTTTCCTATGATTTTTTTATAAATTAAGGTAAAAGTTCACGTGGTATTTGTCATATTCGCTATTAAAATGTAAAATGTCATTAAAATGTAGAATGTCATGTAACAATTTACTTGGTATTTATTATATTTACAAACAGACATAAAAGTTTATGTACAGTGACAAGTGAGTTTATAAGAATACTAGCAACAAACACACAATTATTTTTTTAAAATTTATGAAACAAAATTATTTTTTGCTTTCACATAAAAAAACATTATAATAGATTTCTTTATATTTTCCTATATCAATTAAATATTATTTTTTTCCCCTTTTTGTCATCTCACTTTCCTCTCCCCCCCAAATTTTTTTTAAAAAAAAAAGATTTATATGATTGTATAAACTATTGGGTAGTGCAGTAATTATCAAGGGTTTAGGGAAAAATATAAGAAAAGTGATGTTGGTGAGTTTTTGTGGTTTTTTGTTTATTTATTTTGTTATATAGATAGGAAAGAGAATAGACTATTGTGTCCGTTGCTAGTTCTCTAAAAAAAAATTATATTAATAATTATAATATCCCAAACATTTTTATTTCAACCCACGCACAAGTTATCTTGTATCATATATTTTTCTTTATCTTTTTGTCCATTTAATATCATATCTCTTAATATTTTTTAATTAAAATTTATTTATGGAAAAACTGAAAATTTTACTATACGAATACGCAGTCTATGTAAGAATAGAAAACAAATACGTCTAGATGGCAAGCAAAGTCCAAACTTTAATCGCTGATAAGACCATTAAATTGAGCCAAATATACATAGAAGTGTTTGTAGATTCTTCTTTTTCTTTTTTTCCACACACGCACAGAGAATAGTCAAGCCTTCAATTTTTTTTTTTTAAAAAAGAATAGTCAAGCCCTTCCTGCCTCACTCACCAGTCACCACCCACGTTCCTCCGTCTTATCTGCATCTAATTTATACATGAAGTGGAAGAAAGATTGGTAAAGTGAACATGAACACACCTGCAAATTTGCAGGTAACAGANAGGCCCCTCCAGACGTCGTCCTCGGCCGTTTGCTCTGCCGCGCCGATCTCACCCCGGACCTCTGTGAAAACTGCATCTCTACTGCCATCAAAGATATCAGAAATCGCTGCCCCACCGACAAGGTGGGCCTAATCTGGTACGACGAGTGCACGTTACAGTACTCCAACGAGTCCTACCTGAATGACCAGGTCCCTTTCCAGAACTTGCCGACCAGCAACCAGAACGTCGTAGAGCTGGACCTCTTCAACATGTTGTTGTCCAGCACGATGAAGTCGTTGGCGGAGGAAGCCGCGAATTCTCAATCCGAGAAGAAGTTTGGGGCGGACAAAGTAATTTTTACGGGCTCAGAGACGCTGTACTGCATGGTGCAGTGCTCGCCGGAGATGAGCGCCGATCTGTGTATGAGTTGCTTGGAAAGCGCCATAGGCTCTCTTCCTCAGTGCTGTACGGGAAAACAAGGCGGAAAGGTTCTGCTTCCGAGCTCTAATATTAGATATGAGTTGTATCCATTTTACAATCTGACAGCTGTATCTCCAGGATCTCCTTCTCTTCCTCCAGGTACGTTATAAAAAGCATCAGTAGTTTGCTCTGTGATTTTAACGGATGGTCTGAGATCATCTTAATTTCCTAAAAAATAAAAAAATAAAAATCTAAATCTTATATTTAGATATCTGTTGAGGTGATTTGGATCTTGTAGCTATCTGCAAAGAAAGCTAGGCATGTCTATCTCTTTTGATCTGAAAAAAAAAATTAATATTTGGTGAGAGGAAACTTTAAAAATTAGATGACATTATTTACTTACTCCGTTAAATTCAATAAAATAAAATAATGACCATAATATATGCAGCCAACAGTTTTTATTTTTATTTTTTAATTGAGTAAAAAGAACTCCCTTTAATTTTAGTCTTTAAAATTGTTATTTATTATTTTTGTATTTTTTTTTAATAGCATTAAAGGAGTTAAAAAAAAAAATTACTAAAAAACTATATCATTTTCATATAATATTAAAAAAGCATGCTCTTCTCTATATATGCTTAAAGAACTTTTTTCAACCAGTTTACAAGAAAAAGCTCTCCATCCGCAACATAGTACATAAGAGACTCTTAGAGTTATCGGATCATCCCAAAAGTCAGAGTCAACGTTCCATTTCCAACTACGCCAAAGCCTTTTGAATTCTCAACTACTTTTTTCTAATATAGGTTTTGGTACCTACCACATATTCAATGAATCAATGGGCTTCCTGTTTTGGCGAACTATCAATGGATATTATTATTGTTCTCTATTGTGGGGGGAAAAAGTATATATATATATCTATTTTTTATTCCCGAAATCATCATAGTTGGTGCCAGTCACAATGACGCATGTTAATTGTTAATGCAGGAAAAAGCAAGTCATCTCTAATTACTATCATCGCCATTGTTGTTCCAATTGCTGGTTCCGTCGTACTTCTCTCCATTGGCTGTTTCTTCCTGCGTAGAAGAACAAAGAAGACTTACAATACATTACTAGCAGAAAATGGTAAACAAAAAAGAAAATCTTAATTAATTAGTTGATCATCACTAAACATTCTGCCATAATAATTTTTTGAATTATCAGCACTCAATATATTTACTGTTTTGTTGTGTAGCTGGGCTTGAAATTACATCTGTGGAGTCCCTGCAATTTGACTTGGGTACGATTGAAGCTGCCACAAACAACTTCTCTGATGATAACAAGATTGGTAAAGGTGGATTTGGTACGGTTTACAAGGTATAGCATCGAAATTTAGTTATATTTATAAATATGTATGTGTGTGTGTTCATTAAATGTTCTAATTAACCATGTTTCAAATATATATATAAATATTCTCAGGGTATCCTATACAATGGACATGAAATAGCAGTGAAAAGGCTGTCTAAAAACTCTGGTCAGGGTGCAGCAGAATTTAAAAATGAGGTTATGCTGGTTGCAAAGCTTCAACATAGAAATCTAGTGAGGTTATTAGGATTTTGCTTGGAAGGAGAAGAAAAGATACTCATTTATGAATATGTGCCCAACAGAAGCCTTGACTACTTTTTATTTGGTTTGGCCAATCTAAACTTATATCTACTTCTTTATTACTTTTTCATTTTAAACTTATATCAAGGGCACAAAATGTTTCAAATGATTCACTTGTCATGAACTTTTCACAAGCTGAATTACTGTAAATAAGGAGCTGAAAAATTTATTCCAATATTATTTGTAGTTGAAATATATATTTACGGATTTGCCATTGGATGGTCCAAGATTTTTGTTTGTTCATATTAACTGCGTACATATTAACTGCCTGTCATTTAAATTACAGTATGTTCACCGGAAAATTTGTGAAATATATATCTTGATACTCGTCCTCAGAACAGTCATTTACTAATTTTACTTCTGCCATGTCGCCGTTACATCAAAAGGTCATTATAAGCTCTGGACTTGCCAGTATATGAACTCCATTTGGTAGATCACTTGTAGCGAAAATCACTTGGCAAAGCCGCAAAAGGGTAAAAAGATGGAGTAAAATCTGACTTGATGTGATAATTTGAATCATAACCATATGAATTAATTAACTTCTTTGCGCTATGACAATTAAACTTATTGTCGCGGACCATTTACTGTTTAGCATGTGACTGAATCATTTTTTTTAAATCTAACTACAGTTCATAATATTTTAATTTATTTATTTTTATATACCATTAAAAAATATATATATTTTATAAAATACAAGTTCTTTACTTATTCACTTTAGTTTTTTAACAATGCTACATATTATTCTTATATCCATTTCTTTTCATTTAATTTTTAAATATATCATCAAATTGGTAGATTTACATGTAGCTCACATCAATTCAATAGTAAATTTAAAAAATCAATAAAATAGATGAGAGATAAATAAAAGAATTATGTATATTAACACAGTCCTTAATGAAGAGGGTCTGGAGAGATGAAAGAGAGCACATATGTTTATTTGTTTATATTAGATAAATATATTTGTTTTTATTTTCATACGTGCTGCTGTAAAAAGCTAAGCTGTATCCTTCATTTTATATATGAAATACCTATATTTACTTTTCTCCCTGATCTCCACCAATAATAGTATAAGGATTCTCTCTATTTTAAAGAAAATTGAAAGAGCCGTCAAGCCAAATTTGGTGGCAAATTTGTAATTTTGTCACTTAATTTGACTTGACCAGCTCCTTTTAATTTTTTTATTTTTTAATTACAAATAGCCACTAATTTGGCTTGACTGGCTCCTCTCATCCTTTTCCCCAACAATGACATACAAGCATTAAAGTTGATTGACCAAAACTTGGTTGACTTGGGTCAAGCAGACACCTCGCCGAAACGGCAACTCTTTGCCTCTTCACCTCTCATGTCCTCCGCCTCTTATGACTTATCAAAACCGCCATTAATTCATACTCCCAACAAAACGTACAATACTGAAAATCTTGCAAATTGGTTCGTCAAAAATGCCTTCCTTCAATCCCTTCTCTCTTCCCATCGTGTTCCTTTCTATTCTTATCTTCCTCAACCTGACCACAAATGTAGCTGCCCAAAATTACCTCTACCACTTCTGCCAAAACACTACCTACGCCCAAAATAGCATCTACGGTTCCAATATCAACTCCCTCCTCTCTTCCCTTTCCTCCAACGCCACCGGAAGCATCGAATTCTACAACACCACCGCCGGGCAAACCACCTCCAACCCCGTCTACGGTCTCTTCCTCTGCCGTGGAGATGTCACTGCTGACGTGTGCCGAAGATGCGTGGCCAACGCAACCCAACTGCTCGCCAGTAACTGTCCGAGGGAGAAGGTGGCTATTACTTGGTACGACGAGTGCCTGGTACGCTACTCCAACAAGTCTATCTTCTCCACCGTGGCCGTAAGGCCAGGAGTTTTCTTGTCAAACTCACAGAACATCACCGAGCAGGACCGGTTTAACCGGCTATTAAACACAACGATGACCGAACTGGCAGGTGAGGCCTCCAACTTTTCAATCGGTGGTAAGAAGTTTGGGGTTAAGGAATCGACGTTTTCCGCATTCCAAAATCTGTACAGCCTTGTACAGTGCACACCGGATCTAAACAGCACCGACTGCAATCGTTGTCTTCAGTCAGCTATAAACCTTCTTCCTCAATGTTGTGATGGAAAGCAAGGGGGAAGAGTTCTCTTGCCTAGTTGTAATATTAGGTACGAATTGTACCCCTTCTACAATGAACCCACAGCGCCTGCGCCTGCACCTGGGCTTGCACCTCCACCTCCAGCCTCCGTAGCTGGATCAAAAGGTTATGTGGACCACTCATTAATTTCACTGCTTTTCATTCTTTATTATTATTGTGAAGTAATGGAGTCAACATGGACGGCATGCTTTATTAAATTAGTACTAAAAATCCTTTTGGTATGAATCACCATCTATTCATAATATTTTAAAGATTAATGTTTGGGGTGGACCTAGAAATTTAGATGGGGGGCGATATTAAAAAAAAAAAAAAAAGGAATTATAAGGGTATTTCAAAAAAAAAAATTTAGGAAACATTTTGTAGTCCCCCAAGCGTGCTATATGTCAATCAAACATCTTAAAAATATTTGATAAATATGAAACAACCTACAAATATTTCATAAAGACGATGTAAAAGATGGTCATAAATTAATAATAGCTCTTCATGAATCATTTCTTGCTAATAAAAAAGTTATTCGGTCAGTAGACCTTAACCGCATCTGATTTGAAAAATATTTGTGAAATATTTGTCTAATAAATAATATTATTATATTAAAAAATAATAATGCTATGTACCTTATAAATATCTTATAATAAAGATCAACACAACAAGATATAAAAAGGAGCATTCATCGCAGGTTTGGACAAATAGATGCATTTCTTGTTGCCTTGTCCATGTCAGAGAAATTGCTCATTATTGGTGTTATTTAAAAGGAAAGTGAAGTAAAAGGAAGGAATTGTGAATTAGGATTGTTAACTTTGATATGATATAAAGTAGAAGGGAATGTGTAAATTTTTTGTATGAGAAAGTAAAAATTTTGTTTTTTAGTGAGTACTTTATTAGAATGGTAATAAAAAAAATATTTGATGTGATATAAAAAGTAGTTGATGTGATATAAAAAATAAGAATATTTTTTTGAAAAAATTAAAAATTTGCTACAGGACAATCCAGTCCATTGCCAAACGTCCCCTTAGATATTATCGTGTGGAGGGGGCTGCTGGTCTGGTTCGGTTGTATGTGTTAGGTAAATAGGGATGCTTGGTGGTCCTACCAAGTATTATACCTATCTAACTTTAGCCTTTTTTTAAAAAAAAAAAAAAAAAAAAAAAATTTACGCGCATGTCACGATGGAAAAAATCTCTATTGAAATTGAAACGGACAAAAAAATGTCCCCAAAAAAAATCTTTCAGGGTCTATTCAGAAAAAAAATAAAAAAAAAGAAAAAAGAAAAAGACTTCAGGGTCTTTGCCGGAAAAAAACTGGCCAATAACATAGTCTCTCAAAATTATTGAGTTACTGCAAATAAGGCCGTTGAAACTCCATCAATAATTTGATTCGCAAGGGTATAGAAATGCCATTTGAGCTTTCACAAGCATTTTATTTTTATTTTTTTTTAATTTTGGACAAAGTTTTTTTTTTTTTGAATAATCGGGTACATAATAATGTGATCATTCATTTTCCTAGCATCTTGATTCAGATTCAGAATTCCACTCAAATACATAGGAAAGCCTGGTCTGACAAAGATTTATTGGTCTCTTGGGTCCCTCCATCACTTGGCATTCTTAAAGTTAATTTTGATGTTGCTATTCGTAGCAGTTTTATGGTCGCTGCAGCTGTTATTACCGATCATGAAGGCTGTCTCCTCTCTGCTGTTGCCAGAAAAATTCCATTGCTTGATATTAATGCTGGTGAAGCAAAGGCAGCCTTACTAGCAATTGAAACTACTGCTGATCTCTATCCTTTATCCAAGATTATTTTGGAAGGAGACTCATTAGTTACAATTATGGCGTTGAATAATCCTGACTTCTGTACTGATTGGTCTTCTAGGGGGATTATTTCTGATGTACTTTCTAGTTTATCTTTTTTTTCTTCTTGGTCTGCGACCAAGGTTTCTAGGAGTGTTAATCTCTGGGCACATTTAGTTGCCAAATGGGCCGCTTCCCATAATTGTTATGGTAGCATTCCCACCTCCCTCCTCTTTCTCTCTGCTGTAAGAATTAAGAGTGGGCATGACCTACCTTGATCCCTCTCCCGTTCCCCCATTTTGACTAAAAAAAAAAAAAAAAAACTCAAAATGTATGGAGTTATTTAATAAATTAAAAAAAAAAAAAGAATTATTTGATAGCACTAGCAGTCTAAAGGGTAAAAGTATTGGAAGCTAATTTAATGTTTTCTCATTTTAATGTGCTTCGTCATGATGAATTCCTTAGTAAGAAGATAATCTAAATAATGATCTACATTATGCAACCTCGTCTTTTCAAAGGTCAATGGTCCACAGCGTTGCAACTTGCAACCAGCTTTAATGCCGAAGAAAATCATGCCTTTTTTGCATCCAAATTCTGATCTTGGAATCCCTAATGCAGAATCTGAAGATTTCCAATTATCAATGATGATAGCCATTGATGCTATTTGGTACTAAAATGGTTGACGGGTCGTGTCGTGTTAAACCCGTTTATTAAACGGGTTGTGTTGTGTCGACCCGTTTAATAAATTGGTCGTGTTCGGGTTTACACTAAATGGGTTGGCGGGTCAAGCGGGTTGACTCGAACTCGACTCACCAACCCGTTTTGCCAGCCCTTTTAAAAATTATCAGTGGAAAGAAGAATAATAACTTTGAATGAGAAGGTGTACGTTGGTGACCTTTTGAGCTATGTGAGTGAAAACTAGAGCCTAATTTGTTTCCCTTTCTTAATGCCAATATCATCACCTAATTACTTGATAAAATGTGCAGGCTTGGATAAGTTGGAGGAATGGAAGGCCCTTGGAATTGTTGGATCCAGCTTTGGGAGATTCTTATTTGAAAGAGGAAGTCATTCGATGCATTCATACCGGCTTATTATGTGTTCAGAAAGATGCAGCTAACAGACCAATCATGGCATCGGCCAAGTATTGTGCAAAGAGAGGGGGGCAAAATGTCAGGACATTAGATTATGTGGGATTTTGTACAATTAAGTAAGAAAACTGCACTGCCAGAGTGTAAATATTTTATGGCTCAGAAATTCAAGAAGACATAAAGGAATTGGAATCACATTTATCCAAATAAATGGACACCTCTATCTATCTTATTTAAGGATATTTAATAGATATAAAAAAACATCAAAATATACTTCCCTCTTATTTGGATCTTTTATCAAATAGTTCAATAGATTTTTAGAAATAATATTTTTATTTCACAATTATCATGTTATGTTGATATAATAGTCGTAACCAATTCTTTGATAAGTCATTATTAAAATTTAAGGTTTGAATGAAATTGACACATTAATATTATAAGATAATTATAAAATAAAAATATAATTTCTAACATTACTCTCTTAATTTTATATGATAGTTTCCTACATTTTGGATCATAATCCTTTCTATCGTTATAATAAAATGCATGTGAAGTTATAATTATGCCTTTAAAAAAATTGTTTTTAAAAAAATACAAAATAAGATAAGAGCCGGGTCACGGAGGGGGTGAATTACCCCTCCATGGCATCGGCTCCACCATTCATGGAGGGAGTGGATCTCCCTCTTGCGAGCCCGGCTCGTTCATCTCACAAAATTAAAAAAGGTGGGTCACTCTTTTTTATTTTTTGAGATATAAATAAAATTTGAGGAATATTTTGTTAAAAAAATTGATTGAATATGAGCGTTATTTATTTGGTATCAACTCAAAATGTATGGACAAGCCTCATATTATTTCAGCGATCAAGTCTATTTTGAATCTGAAACAAATTCCTCCTCTGGCCAAGTATTTGGGGTTGCCTTTATTCTTTCACAGAAATAAAGCTTCTGCTTTTGAAGATATTAAACAGAAGATTCTTAGTAGGATATCAGGTTGGAAATCTAAGCTTCTATCTCAAGCAGGAAAAACTACTCTGATTAAGACGGTGGCCAATTCCATACCTACTTATTCTATGTCTTTGTTTAAGTTTCCACTCAGTCTCTGCAAAGATTTGGATTCTGCATCTCTGAAATTTTGGTGGGGGTTTAATACTACTAAATCTCATAACCTCTCCCTCTTAGCTTGGAATAAGATTTGCACCCCTAAAGCTCTGGGTGGTCTTGGTATCAGACTTATGGGTAATCATAACTCTGCTCTTCTTGCTAAATTAGGTTGGAAAATCCTCAATAAGCAGAATCTTCTTTGGGTAAGGGCCTCGTTTACTAAATATCTTCGACATGCTGATTTATTGGAGGTATCTTCTAATCCATCTGTTTCTTGGATTTGGAAGGGCATTTTGAACAATCTTGACATTGTTAAAGCTGGAGCTTGTAGAACTATTTCTGCGACATCTATGTTTAATGTTTGGAATACTCCTTGGATACCTACCTTACCATCTTTTAAGCCTAGTCCTAATGCTAATTCTAATATTAGCCATTCTGAATGCATATCTAACCTGATTGACACATCCTATAGGCAATGGATTCTCACCAAGCTTAACCAGGTTTTTGATCCTATTTCAGTGGAGCATATTCTCAAAATTCACATCCCAAGGTTATCCCCTCCTACTGATTGGTTTTGGGTACCCAATTCATCAGGTTTGTTCTCAGTTAACTCGGCTTATGATATTGCATCTGATATATCTTCTATTCCTAGTGGTCCTTTATCTTCTGAAGATTGGTTAAGTCTCTGGAAGCTCAAACTCCAACATCGACTTAAACATCTATTATGGAGAATTGCTTGGAATATCCTTCCCACTAGGATGAATATTTTTAAATTTAAATCTTCGGCTACTCTTGAAGATAAAGTCTGCCCAGTTTGCAATTGCCCTTCGGAATCTCTTCAGCATATCCTTTTTGACTGTATTTTGGCTAAAGCTATCTGGAGATCATCAAGATGGCCAATGGATTTATCACTGTTTGCTGGTTTACCTATAGCTGCATATTGTAACCAAACTTTGATGTCCTAGCCTCGATCATGTCTGTAAATTTTTGCTATTGAAATCTCTTACGTTCTTTTTTTTTTTTTGCTTTTTTCGCGGGGGAGATCATAGCTATGCATGAAATTGCAAAGGAAATAAAAACTGCAGAGTCCTTGCAATTTGATTTTGGAACAATTGAAACCGCAACAAAAAAATTCTCAAAGGACAAGAAGCTAGGTGAAAGTGGATTTGGGGAAGTTTATAAGGTACGTGATGAGCATTCATTTCTTCATGTACTCAAAGGAGTATATTTATAGCAAATTCACTGCATTTAAATTTAAAGCTTTAGAATTTGAAAGCCTTTGGAATTACGAAATTAGGAGTTCTAAAGCTGGTTAAATCACATACGTTAAATAGCTGTGAAGAGGTTGTGGAGAAGATCTAGACAAGATGCAGAGCAAGTTAAGAATGAGGTTTTTCTGGCAATTAAACTTCAACACAAAAATTCAGCAAGATTGATGGGATTCCGCTTGGAAGGAGAAGATATGATGCTCATCTATGAATTTGTGTCCAATAAAAGCCTTGACAATTTTCTATATGGTCTGTCTATCTGAACATCCCTCCAATGGTCTTATGTATTTGCATCTACTTTTCTAAATATTTTCTTTTGATGGATTAGTATATCCCAAAAAACAAGCACAATTGGATTGCTCGAGACATTACAAGATAATAGGAGGGATTGCACAAGGAATTAATTATCTTCACGAAGATCCTTAGCTTAAAATTATACATCGTGACCTAAAAACTAGTAGTATATTGCTAGATGCGGAAATGAACCCAAAAATTTTGGATTTTGGCGAGGCAAGGATTCTTGAAGTTGATCAAAGTCAAGGAGACACAAGTAAAATCGTGGCGACATAGTAAGTTCTAATTTTTTTTTTTTTTTACGGCTTTTACTAGAATACGAATAATGAACTGTTACTTCCATTTCTACAGAATAATTGTAGTAAAAGTTAGAGTACTACAAGCATTTTCCTTGTTATTAACATTGTTTTGTTTTTTTCTGTTTTTGTATCGACTTATAGTGGTTATATGTCTTCACAATACGCAATGCATGGAGAATTCTTTGAGAAGTCTGATGTGTATAGTTTTGATGTCTTAGTCTTAGAAATTATGGGTGGCAATTTTTTACATGACCCGCGAACCCAATACGAACACGACACGAAAATACCAGGTTTGGGTTTGGGGTTATCGGGTTAACGGGTCAACCCGTTTAGTTAACGGGTCAGACGGATCAACCCATCGGGTGACCCGGTAACCCCTTTAAAAAAAAAAAAAAAGTGAAACGCACCGTGTAGTGGACTCCACACCACACCCACAGACCCTGACCTGTGACCGTCCCCTCAGTTTCTCTCCTTCTATTTTTTTTTATTTTCTTCCTCTCTCTTAGTGAGTCACAGAGTCAGTCTCTCGACTCTCTCTCTCACGCCGGCGACGCCGCCGAGCTCAGCAGCTCAGCTCCCTCCCTATCTCCGATTCTCCATGACTCCAGGCTCCAGCTCTCCAGATCTCCCTCTCTCTCACGGCTGCCGACGGCCGACGGTCGATCTCCTTCTCTTTCTCACTTCCGCCGGCCCGCCGATCTCCCTCTCTCTCTCACGGCCGCTCAGTTCTCTCACACGGGCCACGGCTGCTCGATCTCCCTCTCTCACGGCCTCTCCGTTGATAATCCCCGGCGGTGTCTCTCTCTCTCCGTCTCGCGCGTCTCCGACTCTCCGACGGTATCTCTCACTTTTAGGCTTTCAGTTTCAGCCTTCAGGTTCAGATCTCTCTGAATCTTTGATTCTAATTTATCAATTTCTCTGTGGGAGTCGGTGGGATTGTGGGTCTGTCTAAGTGGGTGTGTCATGTGCGGGCAGTGGGGCTGATTTGCGAGTCGGGTTTACCCGACCCAGAAGACACGACCACTTTTTACTACAATATATTTCTTTACAAACGTACTGCCGTCCTGGTTTATAATTGGTGAAATATTAAGATTTTAGAGTGTATGGTTGATAAGTGAACTTTTAACTAAATAAATTGACAAATTAGATTTTTTGTTTAATTATTTCACCAATTATGAAATGGCAGGTCAAGTTTGTAAAGGGCTTATTAAAAAGTAATATATTTAAAACATGACATAGAGATCTAATAATAGTTAATTTCTTGCTATCTAATAAGTTAATGTTCAAGAATCGACGACGGTCTAAAAAAATGATTAAAGGAATGAATTGTGTTAATCTATTACAATCATTCCACTCTTAATAAAGGCTATTCCTTAGAATAGTCATTCCGCGTACCAAACATGTCCTAAAAGTTTTACTATAATTTCTTTATAAATTGAGGTAAAAGTTCACGTAGCACTTGCTACAATAACTATTAAAATGTAAAATGAGCAATTCATATGGAATCATATTTACAAACCGACATAAAAGTTCATGTAAAGTGACAAGTGATGACTTTGTAAGAAAATTATAATAAAAATTGTAAAATTGCAAACAATATTTTCATTTCAACCCACAAGTTCATATATTTTTCTTTATCTTTTTGTCTATTTAATATCATATCTCTTAATATTTTTTAAGTAAAATTTATTTATCAAAAAATTGGAAAATTTGCTATCCGAATACGCAGCTATGTAAGAATAGAAAGCAATATACGTCTAGATGGCAAGCAAAGTCCAAACTTTTTTTTTTTTAATCGCAAATAAGACAACTCAAACTTTTAGTAGATTCTTTTTTTTTTTTTTTTTTTTTAAGGTGTGTTTAAATAGCAAAAAAAAAAAAGGTTAAGTACTAC
>FXXK01000038.1:677418-696308 GCA_900184695.1 Betula pendula | reverse complement strand
CCGCTCAGAGATTAACAACTCCTAGAAATACACATTCTAGAGTCCAGACACCACACAGACCGATAAAAAAAACCAAAACTTCACACGTACAATTCAGACACTATTCTAACTCCAAGCGCTAGAGACCTAAATTAACCCTATCATAATAGTCACGAATATATTGAGTTCACATTCGCCCATGGAATTATACACCTAAATGAGTACTCAACCCTTCCACAAATAAACACTTCGAACTAGGAACACCAAGAGAGGAGCGACCGAGCGAGATAATTTCAAGTTTGCTACCTAAACCGCCTCCTCATCCCACAGCTATAAATCAAAGCAAACTGGAATTTTCTGGCAACAGCCCCCAGAGGATGCACACCCATCGAATCGATTGTAATATAACCGCAACATGCACAAGCGACCACTAAACATCCATACTGCAACAGCAACACTCCAAACCATTAAACTAATATAGAGAATGCCAAAGTGATGAAATGGCCGATCCCCAAGACATTCAATTAAATCAACCTTACACAGACCCAGTGACTATTTCTATGCAACTCGAGTGGAATCACAGATGTCACAAAGAATGAGAATGGATCACATTATTATAAGTACCAACAATTAATTTCCTCGCACAACCAAGATATTGCAAATACCAAATCCCATCAATCCATCCGATTACTTGCGACCTGTACAGAATCCAGCATTAGCAGAGATTACCAAGATCCCACCGACATTCTATGCAGACACGCCCATGAAGTATGGACCAACACATTCATAGGCCTAATGAACCACAACAGTGATACAATCCATTGGACACATGTCTTGACACTGTGGATCTCCCAGATAGCCTCTAGCCAAAATACCATTCAAAAAGGATATGCTGAAGAGATTCCGAAGGGCAATTGCAAAACTGGGTCCCAGACTTTTATCCTTCAGAGTAGTCCGAAGATTTAATTTAAAAATATTCATCCTACAGTGGGAAGGATATTCCAAGCAATTCTCCATAATGAGCCTTCAAGTCATGTTCGAGTTTGAGCTTCCGAGGACTTACATCCAATCTTCCAAAAAAGCCACTAAGGAACTAGCCATGAGATATTATCAGATGCAATAATCATGAACAAAACACCAACCGAGTAATACTCCATACATGAAAGAAACCACACAGCAAAGAGGGCTCCCTCCACAACACCAAACAAGTAGGAGCAGGGCGATAACAGTCATTGACGTTTAGAATTTTAGAATAGCTCCACTCAAAGATACAGCAAATCAAAAAACTGGTTAAGCTTGGTGAGAATCCATTCCTATAGGATGTGTCACATCCAGGGGTACAACCACTGCATTCAGAAAATGGACTAATAATCAAATCTGTCAGACCATAATACTATTAGGAACAAGGCATATAAAGAGTATGATAATGGTACGGTAATCCCAACGGGAGGTACAATTCTCAGACAATAAATACATAAGTATGTCGCAGAAATATGTTCTAATACATAGCTCCACGCATCACAATGTCCAATAAATATGCACATTGTTCAAATCGCTATCCAAATCCAATGAAACGATGGATATAGAAGAACCCATCACCGAACCTCCCCCAGTTAACATAACACATGTCGAGATATATCAAATGAGTAAACTGGAAACCGCCCACTTCTATCTCTATACACAACCCAAAAAATGATATCCATGAGAACAATCTCTGAAGGATTTTCCAGACCTAAAATAAGCTAAGAAGCAGCCACATAGCACAAGAATATTTACCCATATATACAGTCTATCAAGACCACCCAGAGCTTAGGGGTGCACATCCATTATTCAACACAACAAGCCAGAGAGGTTATGACGCATTTACGTAGTATCCATCCCAACCGTCCCACCCATAAAACAATTCCAACACTCGCAAGAACTCCAATCACTGCTAGACTCTCGAGAAACATTAAACCAGAAGACATAGCACTCACAAGCCAGGTAACTCGGCAGAAATGAGCCACCGTCCTTCACAGGATAGTGCATATTGTTCTGACGATGATAGTAAGCTTGCATACTAACACCTGATAATTCCATTACCTAAAACTTCAATCCATAATTCCCCTCGCATCAAACAACAGCTGCACATCCAATACTTTCTGTAGCAAACAAGACATGACAGGCACCCTAATAAATCAGCTCACGAGGACAAGCGATATTTGTTTCAGCAGTCTACACAACATAGACCTACACATGACATTAATCTAATAGGCTTGTACCCACACTCTATATACAAGAGCCTCTTCTGGGATGCCAGGAATCAACTGCAGACAATAACCAAAGATATAAATTTACTGCTCACACATTAGGATTTAACAGAGAATTTCAATTTCTCTAAACAAAACAATTACGCCTACAAACATTTTACACCTTAACTGAGTCTAAAAATTACAAAAAGGAGTGACCTCCATTAGTTCAATTAAAATTTTGAATCGAGATGAACTGAGCCGGGCCCCGCAAGAAGAGAGCCCACTACACACCAGCTCCATGATGGTGGACACGATAGACATGCGAAAGGGTCAGATTCACCCCCTCTATCCGGACAGGCTGGACTCTTACTTGCAGTTAATTGTATTATCTAATTAAAACCAATTCTCAGAATTTTTAAAGCGAGAACAATATTATATCACAAATCACATGCATTTCTCCTCTTTCCAACGAAAGCGATTATCTGGACCCCAATATATCTAGCACTATCATCCGCTATAACAACTCTATAGCCGCTATGTACCTGTTAACCAAAACTAACCATCCAACTGCCACAGTTATCTACATCATCACTATTCTCTGATAATATTAACCGCCTGTCAATTCATTTCACAACCGACCTATCTATCCAATCAGATTGATCCTGACTTACATACACTGTACAGAATCATAGCATCACATACTATGGATTCTAATCATTCCAACCAAAAATATTTATTGTCCCTAACAAACATACCTACAGTCTCGATACATGATCCAAAAGATCCAAATATAGAAGGGAAGTATATTTTGATGCTCATTTATTTATATCCACCATTTCTACCATATAAAAACCACCTTATTAATGATCCAGTACATTCCGAACAAACACGACATCCGCTTCCGTACAGTGTCCAACTTGTATAGATAATGCGTATCCCAACCTTCTCGAATGTCATCTATGAAATTCCTGAGACCATAGAAATAGATTTACCACGTGCTGAGGCAGTGCAGTTTTCTTCTATACTTAAATTGTGACAAACCAACATCCACACATAAGCCTTAATGTCCTGACATTGAACTTGCACCCCCCTCATCTTCTGCCGGAATACTTATCAATTGAGCGAACTTATTGATTGCGGACCCCTGTTATAGCCCCTTTACATTCTGAACACATAATACACATCAACCGCCGCATCGACATGCATCGAGATGACGCCTCACACGTTTCATTAAACATCAACAACACCCAAAAGCTGGTCCTATACACCTCCAAGGCACATTCCGATTCCTCCAACACATATCCAAGCACAATGCACATTATTATCCAAAATACATCTAGGTCGAATGAAAATTAGCATTAAGAAACGGAAACAACATTATCAGCACACTCCAGATTTTCACTTCACATTAGCTCAAAAGGCACCAACGTACAACAACACATTATACACCAATATCAACAGTTATATATCCTTCTTTTCACATACATAATTTACCTTAAAGGCCAAGGCAAAACGAGATTGCAGTCGGACGTTCCATAAGCATCAGCACCCTGAACACACCAATCCCCATTATGTGTAAACCCGAACCACGAACACACACAAATATATCCAAGGGACGAGCGCCTCGACATACACGCCACCGGTTCTAATGCAAAACCGGTTATCTACACTGCAACGAAACAGTCACTCACCCAGATTTTAGTTGCGTTCTCCAGATCTTCTGGGTCGGGTAACCCGCACTCGCAACAATCAGAGCCCCCACAATGCCCATCCACCCACTTTACAGGCAACCCCACAGATCGAACCCACAATCTCCACAGATTGACAATTGATAAATTGTAGAAACTCACAGGTACAGAGAAGACTGACGTGAAGGCAATAAACAGAAAAGACTACACATGAGAGCAATACCGTCGTATGAGATTCCGGAAAGACCGCGAGGAGAACGAGAGAGACAAAGAACCAACACGACCGCCGGCCGGTGATTTATCTCGAAGAGACACAAGCAGATGAGGGATGACTCGAGCAGCCCCGCTTTGGCGTGCTAGTAGACGAACGCCGTACTTCCATCCCTTGAGAGGAGAGACGCACACGGCGGCCGAAGCGGAAGGAGAAAGAGAAGGAGGAATCGGCACAGTGAACCGTCGCCGTCCGCAAGCGCGATGATTAGGAAACCACACATGCTGAGTCATGGATGTCACTGGAGACCGCGAAAACAAGAGCGAGCGACAGCAGGGCCTGAGCTGTCTGAGCCTCAGGCGGCGCTCGCCGGCAGTTCGAGAGAGAGACGCGGTTCGCAACGAGACTCCGACAGACGTGATCCTCATCAGAAGCAGGCAATGCCCAAAGAAAACAATAGATCAAAGGACGAGAAAGCGGCAGGGGCACGGATCACGGAGTGTCAGCAGACATGCCGGTGTTCCGGTGTGGAGTCCACTCACAAGATGTCCAATTCCAACAAATTGGTATAAGTATTTTTATTTTTTTACAAAGCCGAACACCCGCGTCCGTACAACTCCGATGGGTTGAACCCTCTGTAACCGTTATAAACTACAGACGGGTTGACCCGTTACACCACGAACCCCCACAACTACTACCGGTATTTTCGTGTGAGACGTGTTCTCTATGTGGTTACGGCGGGTCAGCACGTAGAGAAATGCCATCAATCTATAGACTAGGACACAAAAAACATATTCTAACACACATCAAGACTCCTCTCCAACCCTCTCATGCATTGCTGTACTGTGTAGAAGACATACTTCAACCATAAACCATGCATCCGTCAGGAACAAAAGAGAAATAACAACAAACAACATTCGTTATATTCAGAACACAACCCCAACCAATTCTATGATACTCACCTCACCCACCTAAATCATATACTACACTAATGGATCACTGCAAAAGAAACTAGAGTAACATTTCATCCATATACACGTCAATTCTTCAGCATCACAGCACATACAACACCAAAAAAAAAAATTAGAACTTACTATGTCGCCACGATTTTACTTGTGTCTCCTTGACTTTGATCAACTTCTAAGAATCCTTGCCTCGCCAAAATCCAAAATTTTTGGGTTCATTTCGCATCTAGCAATATACTACTGTTTTTTAGGTCACGATGTATAATTTTAAGCTAAGGATCTTCGTGAAGATAAAATTAATTCCTTGGCAATCCCTCCTATTATCTTGTAATGTCTCGAGCAATCCAATTGTGCTTGTTTTTTGGGATATACTACAATCCATCAAAAAGAAAATATTTAGAAAAGTAGATGCAAATACATAAGACCATTGAGGGATGTTCAGATAGACAGACCATATAGAAATTGTCAAGGTTTTTATTGGACACAAATTCATAGATGAGCATCATATCTTCTCCTTCCAAGCGGAATCCCATCAATCTTGCTGAATTTTTGTGTTGAAGTTTAATTGCCAGAAAAACCTCATTCTTAACTTGCTCTGCATCTTGTCTAGATCTTCTCCACAACCTCTTCAACAGCTATTTAACGTATGTGATTTAACCAGCTTTAGAACTCCTAATTTCGTAATTCCAAAGGCTTTCAAATTCTAAAGCTTTAAATTTAAATGCAGTGAATTTGCTATAAATATACTCCTTTGAGTACATGAAGAAATGAATGCTCATCACGTACCTTATAAACTTCCCCAAATCCACTTTCACTCTAGCTTCTTGTCCTTTGAGAATTTTTTTGTTGCGGTTTCAATTGTTCAAAATCAAATTGCAAGGACTCTGCAGTTTTTATTTCCTTTGCAATTTTCATGCATAGCTATGATCTCCCCCCGCGAAAAAAGCAAAAAAAAAAAAAAAAAGAACGTAAGAGATTTCAATAGCAAAAATTTACAGACATGATCGAGGCTAGGACATCAAAAGTTTGGTTACAATCAATTCATTCTTTATCATTTTTTTAGACCGTCGTCGATTCTTGAACATTAACTTATTAGATAGCAAGAAATTAACTATTATTAGATCTCTATGTCATGTTTTAAATATATTACTTTTTATATAGCCCTTTACAAACTTGACCTGCCATTTCATAATTGGTGAAATAATTAAACAAAAAATCTAATTTGTCAATTTATTTAGTTAAAAGTTCACTTATCAACCATACACTCTAAAATCTTAATATTTCACCAATTATAAACCAGGACGGCAGTACGTTTGTAAAGAAATAATATTGTAGTAAAAAGTGTAGTACTTAACCTTTTTTTTTTTTGCTATTTAAACACACCTTAAAAAAAAAAAAAAAAAAAGAATCTACTAAAGTTTGAGTTGTCTTATTTGCGATTAAAAAAAAAAAAGTTTGGACTTTGCTTGCCATCTAGACGTATATTGCTTTCTATTCTTACATAGCTGCGTATTCGGATAGCAAATTTTCCAATTTTTTGATAATAAATTTTACTTAAAAATATTAAGAGATATGATATTAAATAGACAAAAAGATAAAGAAATATATGAACTTGTGGGTTGAAATGAAATATTGTTTGCAATTTTACAATTTTTATTATAATTTTCTTACAAAGTCATCACTTGTCACTTTACATGAACTTTTATGTCGGTTTGTAAATATGATTCCATATGAATTGCTCATTTTACATTTTAATAGTTATTGTAGCAAGTGCTACGTGAATTTTACCTCAATTTATAAAGAAATTATAGTAAACTTTTAGGACATGTTTGGTACGCGGAATGACTATTCTAAGGAATAGCCTTTATTAAGAGTGGAATGATTGTAATAGATTAACCTTGAAATAACCATTCCGATAATCATTGGGGAATGTCTATTCCTTCAATTGAGGGAATAGTCATTCCTCTAAAAATATTAGAAGAATAGCTATTCCCTCAATTGAAGGAATAGATATTTCCCAATGATTATCGGAAGGTTAAAAACATCATTAAGCATGTCTTGCATCCCACTAGACCCGCCATGTAGTGGAATACTATTGACGGGAACTGTACTTGGAGCTTCAGATATTGCCTTCCTACCAGCGGGAGAGACAATTGGTTCCCCATGCATTATCCACTTGGTGTAACCCTCAAGAATCCCGGCACCTGACGTTAAATGGGTAAATACAACTTCCTTGGACCATGTTTTGCCCAAGCAACACTTCTTACAGGGGCACACAATCAACCCGTTCCTTTTAGAATTTTCACTTGCAAATTTCAAAAAAGCCATAACCCCACGAATGTACTCCCGCGAACTTTTCGGCTTTCTCATCCAACTCTTGTCCATCGTTCTCACTATATCACAAAAACTTTGATCAAGGCATTTGTCACTAATACCCATAAAGTTGAACTAGAGAAATTTGTTTAATTACCCAAGATACAATATACGCACAACTTCTAAATCATGTAAGCCCTTCTATGTTCTAATGTCAATTATCAAGTACAAACAATTTAAACCACGGCCTAATCCTCATGGTTGGCCCTATAACTCTCAGCATTCATTACAAATTTTAAAAAATTCTAAATTTCTAAATTATAAAATATAGGTTTTTTTAAGCATGGAAACGTTTAAAAAATGTCACATATGACAAAAAACCATTGCACCGGATCCAAATTTGTGTGACTAGTCGATGGATTTTAAAAGCATAATTAGATTAAAAGTAATTCCATGGCTTGTCCACTGTGAATAAAATTAATACAAGCGTTGTAAATGCCGAGGAAAAGCTTTACAAACATTTCATGACACAACTCTACCCAAAAAAAAAAAAAATTCTGACAAGAAAATAGCATGAAAGTATCATTAATATACCTGTTGTTAGTTATTGGAGGTAATTTTTATACTTGTTTTCTTACACTTAATGAAGGGGAAGTAATAGTAAGAATTTCAGAAACTTTTTCACAAATTTATCATTCACAATTATACATATGACCGAATGAAGAGTGCCGTGGAGCTCTTCTTAATAAGTGATAAAAGATGGGCAGTCGGCAAGCTGGATATATATATATATAAGTAAATAGAATATTACAATCTTAGCATAAAATCCACAACTGGTTATACACTCCTACTTTATAGTTTGTACCATAAAAAAGTTAACGTATGGCTGTATCCAATAAGATTTAACATAGAATCCAATAGGACCATAAAAAGTAAAAACTCAGGCGCCAGTTTTGGGGTGAATTGAAACACAATTAAAGGTCATATGAGATGAAATTGCAGGAAAAAAAGAAGAAGGTAATATCAGATGAGCCATACCAATGATACAAATACACAATCAATACAATCTCATCTGTTTATGATGTTGTCCAAAACATATGGTCCTACCCGTTTTTCCTTGACAGACAAGACAATACATTCAAAAGTGAAAATTCTAATGAAATTAGGATTTTGTTAACAGTTAAAATTGATTAATCTAATAAAATTCGAAATTCAGAAATAAAAAGATAAGGAATCTTCCATTAAAAAATATTTTATTGGCCATAAATTAAAAAGTTGTGACAACATATAATTTTTATACTTGATTCTCGCAATTAAGGTTATTAAAATCATATATCATGAATAAATTTCAAAAGAACCTTGCTCTTTACTAAAAGATAATCCAATTTGTTTATTTTGACAACTATATTGATTGAGTCACTTATAAATCCCAATCGCGTGTCATGTAAGCTTCCTACAACATTTTATCACGTACAATTTTTAAAATCTCAACAATTATTTTCAAATTAATTTGTTGAATTTTATCATACAATTATAAATACTAAAATTGTAAAATACAAACGTGACATCTAGCTATTTAATTTGAAAACAATAATTGCATTTAAACAATAATTCTGTGGGCATTCAACTCAATTTAATAGATAATTAAATAGAATATTACAATCTTAGCATAAAATTAAACATGTAGATCGAGTACAAAAAAATCCAAAAAACAACATAAAATTAAAACCATACCGGTTCTGGACGTTGGCTAGGTACGTTGGTGACAGAGGATTGAGCAGATTCACAAAGAGAGATGGAGGATCTGGTATATTAGAGAGAGAACCCTTAATCTGAGAGAAAGAGAGAGATTGAGAGAGAAAGTGAGCTTGACACAAAGAGAGATTGAGAAAGTGAGAGAGAGAGCTAGAGGAGAAGAAGAGAGTGAGAGAGTGAGCTTACAGGGAGGGCGCCGGCGTGGAGCAACTTGCAGGGAGGGAAGAGAGGGAATAGGAGTGACCGAGCAGGGAAGAGAGGGAAAAAGAAAAAGTGTTCAGAAAATCAGAGAGAAAAAGAGGGAAAAAGAAAAAAAATTAAGAAGCCCGGCCATGGCCTGACCACGTGTATGGTCAGAAAATTTCCCAGACGGTTTAGGAAAACCGTCTGGGAAATTTTTTTCCTAGACGGTTTAATTTCCTAGACGGGTTTTAAACCGTCTAGGAAAAACCCGTCAATAAATGCCTAATTTTTTGTAGTGGTGGCGAATTGATGACCTGCTGGTTGCTGCCTATACTAAGCTCTTTCACTAATTAAATTAGTTTTGCATAAAATCTTGTAAATTGGGTCAAATCTTGCTTGGTTCGTCGGTTCTTTTCAATCCCAGAGAATTAAGGTTATGTTTGGTACGCGGAATGACTATTCCAAGGAATAGCCTTTATTAAGAGTGGAATGATTGTAATAAATTAGCCTTGAAATAATAATTTTAAGGGTATTTTTATCTTTTTGTGTAACAAAAGGGCATATTACAATTTTTGTAATTTTGAGGGAGCACATTATATAATTGAATTTTGAGGGGATATTACAAATTTTTTGGTAGTTCAAGGAGTTATATATACTTTTTCCTTTTTAATTTGTTTTATTACATTTTTTACGGTGTACACGGTGTCACGTCATGTAACATTTTAAATGATGCGGTAATACACAATGTGACAAATCATTGAATGATTTAAACATGTAAAATGTAATTTGAACTATAAAGTAGATTCTCTTTATCATTAATCTAATATTGGCATTATCTTATTTCATAAGTTCTTCTAGCATCTTTGAGTGAAGTAAAAAGGTTTGAGTGCTTCAAAAATTTTATGTAGTGGCATAAGTTGTAAATATCTCTGAAAAAATCACAATAATATTGGTATTAATAAATTAAATAACACATTACGTTATCGGCTCAATCGAATGCACATACTAGTGATATATTATAAAAAAGTAACGAACATCTTGAGCAGCAAGAAATTTTTTTTTTTTTTGTGGAAAAACTTTTAAATGGCTTTAGTGGCCTAAAAAAAAAAAATATATAATGGATGAACAAAGAACGTCACTAATATAAAAATTAAAATCATAAACATTGCATACATACACGGTTACCAGTCCAATAAACTTTATTAGGGATTTCATAGTTAATTGCCCCGAGGGCTAAACCACCCCTGCCTTTTGGGTCCTGAGCTCCCACAAAATTTTAAGAATGCCATAAGAAATTAATTTCAAATTTAAAAAATTATGCATTTTTATAAATGAACCCTTAAAACTAATTTTTACTTTCATAATTAAATCTAATTATTTTTTTTTTTAATTTTGTCCCTAGTATCCTAATATTCTAATTCCGCCCCTGATTGATGACATGTGCAATTAACTTAAGCATATAAAATTTTATTGGGTCTTAAAAAATTTAAAAATACAAAAAAATTGAAAAAACAACATAAAATGGGTCAGGATCATACGGTTCTGGACGTTGGCTAGGTACGTTGGTGATAGAGGATTGAGGCAGAATCACAAAGAGAGATGGAGGATCTGGTATATTAGAGAGAGAACGTACCCTTAATCTGAGAAGAAAGAGAGATTGAGAGAGAGGATCAGTGGGCTAGTTGACACAAATAGAGATTGAGAAAGTGAGAGAGAGAGAGTTAGAGGAGAAGAAGAGAGTGAGAGAGTGAGCTTACAGGGAGAGGGCGGCGTGGAGCAACTTGCAGGGAGGGAATTTGCGGCGTGGAGCAACTTGCAGGGAGGGAATTTGCGGCGTGGAGCAACTTGCAGGGAGCAACTCGAAGAGATCGTGCGTGCAGGGAAGAGAGGGAAAAAGAAAATGTTTCTGAAAATAAGGGTAAGAAAAGAGGGAAAACCCTAAATCGAAGAAGATCAAAAAGCTAGGCCCGTGTGCGGTCAAAAAATTTAGCTGGAACATTCCTGACCACGTGTATGGTCAGGAATGTTCCTGGTCGGTTTTCCTAAACCGGTCTGGGATTACCAGACGTTTAGGAAAACCGTCTGCTCATACCAGACGGTTTGGATAAACCGTCTGGTATGACCAGACGGTTTGGTCAAACCGTCTGGTAATCCCAGACGGTTTAGCCAAACCGTCTGTTATGACCAGACGGTTTGGCCAAACCGTCTGGGATTACCAGACGGTTTTTCTAAACCGTCTGGAAACACTTTTTCCTAGACGGGTTTTCAACCGTCTAGGAAAAACCCGTCAATAAACCCATTTTTTTTTTGTAGTGTACCACCCAATTAACAATGCCCCCTCTAAAAAAACTTTCAATTGTGACAATATCCCCCTCAAACTATCAAACAAATGACAATGTCCCCCATAATGACAACAAAAAGACAAAAATGACCCTACAGATTTTTCAATAACACAAAATACCATTTTTTTTTTATTTTTTAAAAAAAAATTTTAAACGAAATCTTTATAATTTTTTTAAAATTTTGAATTTGGCCAATTAGGTTTGATTTTTTTTTTTAATTATATATAAAAATTGTTATTTTTTTTTTTTAGTTTAGTTTTTTCTAACCCTTATGAATTCGAAAATAATAATAATAATAATAATAATAATAATAATATATTTTTTTAAAATAATTATAATTTTTTTAAACGAAAATGTTTATAATTTTTTTTTTATTCTTGAATTTGTCCAATTGGTTTGAGTGTTTTTTTTTTTTTAAAAAAAAATAATTTGTTTTGTTTTTTATTTTTTATTTTTAGCTTTATCTTTTCTAGCCCTGATGAATTGTAGTGTTTTTTTTTTTCAAAAATAATAATAATAATTTTAAAAAATTTTTATTTTAGTTTTTTTTTTTTTTAAGAATTATTTATTTTTATTTTTAAGGGTATTTTCGTCCTTATGGGGGACATTGTCATTTATTTGATAGTTTAGAGGGAACATTGTCACAATTGAAAGTTTGGGAGGACATTATCAATTAGGTGATAGTTTGAGGGGGGTATGTGAACTTTTTCCAATAATTTTTTATATAAAAAGCTACTTAATACATTACGTTTGATATAAAATGGATGTTAAAAAGTTTTTGGCCTACAAAACATCGTCTTGGGAGACTGGTTGCTTAAAAAAAAAAAAAAAACAGAGATTGATTAAAAGACAAATTTTCTACAAACTATTTTATAGAAAATATTTACAAACCAGCTTATAAAAATGACATGTGTTATTTAAGCATATGAGAAACATATTTTTTCTTATTAATGTTATTAAAAAAATATATGAGAAGCACATACTATTAAAAAAATATATATATTTTTTACATGTTAATGACATATATCACTTTAAAATATTTATTTATAAATTAATTTGTAAAAAAATTATGTACTTGATTAAATGCTGTGTCGGCTCGTCTGTCCTAAGATAATTATGATTAGATTATGAATGATCATGTTCGCCTTATTCGAGATCTCCCGATGATTTGCCCGACAAGTACATCACAGTGTCTATTGTTTTGTGCAGTACGATTAATAACCTAAATAAATGAGTCATCTCCATTAATTTCTTTCTTCTAACCCATTAATTACGCTAAAACCCCACTAAACCTCCTCTTCTTCTTTTCCTATCTCTTGTTCTTTTGTTTTCTTTCGTCAGCTGGTTCTTTTCTTTTCTTTTTTACTAGAACAAAAAAATTTAAAAAAAAAAAAAACAACATATATAGCGGGCACACATGCGTGCATTAAAATTCTTGAACATTTGTGGTATGCAAGTGAAGAAACAAATAGTCGGCTTAGAGAAAAAGAAGAAACAAATTAGTCTCAAAGCTTAGTGCTCACCCCACCTTTTTTTCTTTAACGTGGGAGCCGGATTGAGGCCTCAAAATGTTTTAAAATATATTTTGGCCTTTTAAAGATTTAAGGAGTCAGATGAGAATATTCATCATTTGACTCATTAAAATTATTTTATATATTTTGAAGAAAAAATTACTATTATTATTTTTTATTTTAGCTATCAACTTTTTTTAATTATTTACATCAAATCCTTAAAAGTAGGGATCTAATTTCACTCTTTTATTTAAATATTATTTTTTAAGAATTTTTTTGTTCTTTTTTTAATATCCATATGAGAAAAAAAAATTAAAAGAAATAAATAAATTTTTATTAATTTAATAAAAAGTATGGAGTGAACGCTCTTAATTTTTTTCTTCAAAGTGTAGATTAAGTCCGATAGAAGCTTCAAAATGCGTTGACTCAAATTAAAAAAAAAAAATCATTGCGCTTTAAGGGGCAGAATGGGAAGGTTGAATACTTAAGTCCCATCCAACGTTTGTTAATCGAAGCTTTTTATGTAAAGATGGAGACTTTTTCATTGAGTAAATCCCTCCCCTATTTAACATAGGGAAAGGCTTGTGCGTCAATTGCTGCTCCTTTTATGCATCTTTCTATTGTTTCTTTATTATTTTTTAAATTATAAGGGCCTATGCCTCCTTCTATTCTGACCTTCCCACCATGAGTGAACAGTAATATTTTGAATCATGTGGTTAACCCATTATTATTTTTTAAATTGTAAGGGCCCACACCTCCCTCTATTCTGACCTTCCCACCATGAGTGAACAGTAATATTTTGAATAACGTGGTTAACCACATCATGAAAGAGGTGGGCTCAAAAAGGAATTATAAATTATAAATGCACAGTAAAAAGACCCGTAGAGGGATGCTCGGTCGACGATGCTTAACATAGATAAATTAAAGCTCATCTTTTACGTACGTTGACTCCATGTAAAACTGAGCTATCTTGAAAAATGAAAAGGAACTACGTACGCCATGTACTGCTTAATTACCTTTTGGGCTCATCATGAAAAAAGACGCTTCGGTTCGTCTTTTATTTTCATGGCGTTAGTTTTCTGTTGACGTACTGACTTCACTTAATTGGTAAATATCCTTGGCCACCATAATCAGTACGGCCAGGAAACTTCCAAGAGATTTCTAACATATAATATTCTTGTCTGTCTTTCTTAGTTGTTTTCTGCATATTACTATTACTATAATTAACATGACATCAACTGCTCCGCTCGTGAAATGATCGAGCTTAATTATAACGAGTATTAATTAATTAACCACATGCATATATACAACAATATTGAGAAACTAAATATTATTATTATTAACTATTTTACAGAAGAATCACGCTGGCAGGCTTGCATTAATATAATGTAGTTGGTTTTGAAGGGGAAAACAAATATTATTTTCATATCTAGCTCACCTTTAATTTCTCATTCATGAACCAAGAATCCTCGTCGAGTTCAAGAAATTTGTTCACCCAATCTAAACCGTAGGATCCTTCAGCGGTGAAGTCAAAGAACTGGTTTACATCAAAGTTTCCTTGATCATGATGATGATCAGACGTCCCACTTCCTTTCCCACCACCCTCCACGTCCGCATGATGATCAGTAGTGTAGGTTTTCTTAGGGATAATCTCAGCCTCCATCGCTTTCTCCTTCTGATTTATTTTCTTGCTCAAATGAGAATTCCAGTAGTTCTTTATCTCGTTGTCCGTTCGTCCCGGAAGCCTCCCAGCTATTAAAGACCACCTATAATAATATACATATACAAATTACATCATACATTGCTTCATTTGCAAGAACTTCTTTTTTTTTAAAAAAAAAAATTAATTAATTCAATGAATACACTAATTACCTGTTCCCTAGTAGCTTATGAAGCCTAAGAATCAAATCCTCTTCTGCATCAGATATGTTGCCTCTTTTGATATTGGGTCTCAGATAATTCAACCATCTCAATCTGCAACTCTTCCCGCATCGATTTAAACCTGCAAAAAAAAAAAAAAAATGAGAATAAAGAAAAATATATATAGTTGATTCTTTCTCTATATTTAGTGCTTCTTTTTTCCTTCTTCTCGACTGATATAATTGGTTTAATGTTAAGATATCTTATGTAGGTGGTAATAAATTAACCTGCTTTGAGTGCAATTGTTTTCCACCTCTTTGCACCATGGATTTCAATGTACTGAGACAGCCTTTGATCTTCCTCTGAAGTCCATGCTCCTTTGTTCATTACTTTCTTTGCTGATCCTTCATCTTTTGGAGCCATTTAAGAGAGAGAGAGAAAGAGATTAATGGTTGCTTTGCTTGCTGATGAAGGGAGCCCAGATGAGTATGAGAGAGGGAGAGAGAGAAGTGAGAATTTAAAAACATGAAGGTTTGGGCACTGTTGATCAAGAGTCATGACTCATGAGTCAGGAAGCCCATATATCCAGCTACCCTTCCAAGGGACTCAGGGGAGGGAAAGAAAAACAAGAGAAACTCAACTAACAGTTATAGATTCGTCAGAATGGGGAGTGGAATATTTTTTGTAGTATTAAAATAATTGGTATAATCATTCTTTTATAAAATAAAAGAAAACAAAAGGATGACCAAATTAACTTTCCCTTTTCCAAGCTGCCATTCAGAGCATCCTTATTGAGCTCTCCAAATTTTAAGCCAAATTTAGCTAAAAATTCTACTTTTGCTATTTTAACTATCACTTTTTAAAAACTTCATACATCAAACTCTCTAAATATTTTTTTATTTTAACTAAATATTATTTTTTATTCTTTTTGAGCAACCATCTCCAACCACTTTTTAGCTCTTCCGTAGGCTCCTTACCTTGCAATTCAGTCCCTTCCACCCTCTCCTCCTTTCCAAAACCTTGTTCAACCACAAAATCAAACCCCTATCAAATTTCGAATTTTCAAACACCTTATCCTCTCCACCACCCACCAAAAACCTCAGCAGTGCCCTCATGAGCACCATTTACACCACTTCGGCACTTCCAATCCCCAATTCATCCAAATTCTCATTCTCACTCAAACCCTTTTCCTCCTCCTCCAAAACCCCACCCCCAATTCCCAAATTCTCCACAACTATCTCCAAAACCTTATCACCACCTCCCTCAGCTTCCTCACCCAAAACCCAAACTTTCCCTGAAAAGATGAGAGAGACTTAAAAGGGTTTAGAAAGAGTGAGATTTTGCTGGGTTTTGCTCCGTTTGGGTTTTGATAGCTTTGTATAAAAGATGTGGTTTTGGATTGGGTTTCTGAGACGAGGTTGTGGGAGGTAACAAAGAGATGCGAGGGAGATAGAGCAAGAGAGAAACAGAAAAGAAAGAGGAGAAGGAAATGCGGCGCGAAGAGGAAAGCGAAGAAAGCGTCGGAAGAGAATAAAAAATGATATAAAACTGAATGGCGAAAGAAGAGGAGGCATCAAATTTGGCGTGAGTTTCTGACAAGTGCCAATTTGAAGAAATAATAGAGAGTTTGATGCGAGGCACACATGGACAAATTTCTCTAAAATTTGGTGAAAATTTTGAAATAAAGAGTTTGATAAGAATGCTCTAATAGGTCATAGTACTATATATCTCTTTTGATCACTTGGCTGTGGAACGTCAATTATAAACCTCACCTTATAATAAAGGAAACCTTACAAATCCATTTCTATCAATATGGATCCTATGAGTACTTTAAAATCCCTTCAATTATCTGCACCACGCCAGTTGTACTTAATACCTATCCATACTTTCCACACAAATATAAAGGGATCCGGATTAACTACAGCATGTAATCTGTAGTAAAAATAAGGGTCTAGATTTTTTACAAAAAATTTGAAATGCATCTAGACCCTTATTTTTACTACAGCATGTGAGCTTGATCCAATATAAAGTTATATGGACCATTTGCGATTGAAAAGTTTAAATAAAAGATTTATTTGATATTATCTTGTGAGAAATACACCACCTAATTTTATTGTAAGTACTGTAGTTAGCATATATAAATTAAATGAGAGAGAAAACTTACCAAAGACTGAAAGGGGAGTAGTTAACTTACAAACAAAAAAAAAAAAAGAAAAAGAAAAGAAAGGGGAGTAGTTTATTCTGTAGACCTTCATCCTAAGTGCTCTAAATTGCTACTCTCTCATCTATGTTTTGCTGATGACCTTCTCATCTTTGTAGCTGCTACTATGAAGTCTGCCTCCTCCATTAGTGGGATTCTTACTGAATTTGCTAACCTCTCGGGCCTTGTTGCTAATCCGAGTAAGAGCTCGGTTTTTTGTGCTGGGGTAGACCAAGCTAGGAAGGACCAAGTTCTTCAATGTCTTCGAATGACAGAAGCTCAACTCCCTGTTCGCTACTTGGGGGTTCCCATGATTTCGAAGCGGTTTTCTGCTACTGATTGCAATGTCCTCCTTGAGCGAGTTGCTGGGCGTATTAACTCATGGATGGCACGGAAACTCTCCTTTGCAGGAAGACTCCAGTTGGTATCCTCTGTCTTTTTCAGCATCCAGGTATTTTGGTCCTCTGTTTTCATTCTTCCTAAGAAGATTTATCATCTTCTTACCCAAAAGTTCTCTAGATTTCTTTGGGGTGGTTCTGATTCTCACCCTGCTCACGCCAAAGTTGCTTGGGCTGAGCTTTGTGTCCCTAAAAATGAGGGGGGTGGGACTTAAATGCTTGAGGATTGGAATAAGGCTTCCATGCTTAGACATATTGGAACTTGTTTGTGAAAATCGGGGTCCTTATGGGTAGCTTGGATAAATGTCTATGTCCTCAAAGGGAGGAGTTTTTGGGGTGTGAAAATTCCGCAAAGTTGTTCTTGGTCTTGGTGGAAATTGTTGAAGCTCCGAGAGATTGCAAAGACCTTTATCCATTTTAAAGTTGGGGCTGGTGATAATATCTTCATTTGGCATGATTTGTGGCATCCAGATGGCATACTTATTGAGAAATATGGGTTTCGACCTATTTATGATGCCGGTAGTCATACTAATGCCAAGCTCTCATCTTTTATTTGTAATAATTAGTGAAATTGGCCCCATGCGAGATCAGATACTTTGGTTTGCATCCAAAGTCAGCTTCCCCTTGTGCCTTTGGGAGAGTTTGACCAAGTCCTTTGGAATTTTTCCAAAACAGGTACTTATCATTGTAGTGAGACTTGGGACTACATAAGGAATAAGAGAGCTCTTGTTCCTTGGTGGAAACTTATTTGGTTTCCGCTTGCCATCCTAATTAAGCAAGCTTTTATTTTATGGCTGGCTATTCAGAATCGGCTTGTCACCAGAGAGAGGATGACTAGCTGGAAATTTCAAGGCGATGTTCTCTGTGTGTTTTGTAAAGGCTGCATTGAGGGTAAAGACCATCTTTTCTTTCAATGTAGCTTTAGTCGCCGTATTTAGAAAGCTGTGATGGATAGATGTCTCTTTGTTGATCATCCTAATGTTTGGGATGAGATCATTGATAGAGGAGTGCAGAATTGGAAGGGTAAAAGTTTGAAGTCTATTCTAGTTCGACTTTGCTTGAGCTCTACAATTTATGGTATTTGGAGGGAAAGAAATAGCATTCGGCATGGTGTGCATTTACTATCGGAAGAGAGAATCTTCTAAAGATTTGTTGGGAGATCTGTACTCGAATTTCTTCTAAGTGTAAATATATTAGAAGTAGAGAAAATCTTCTTTTATGTAGAAATTGGGGTCTCCCTGCAGATAGTGTGCT